>WSTJ01000099.1:0-44075 GCA_019623705.1 Ceratobasidium sp. 428
CTACCCCATTAACCAAAACTACACTAGCTTCGAGACATCTTACTCGATCAACTCAGCACCAACCCTAATGGCACCACTATCAATGTTCTTCAATGGTTGACTTACGCTACGCTTGATATTATCGGAGTTGCGGGTGCGTGTTACCTCTTAGCAGGATGATACCACAACCAAATAATTGGGTAGGTTTTGGCTATGAGTTTAACTCTCTCCGCGATGGCGATGAGGATGAGCTCGCCAAAGCATTTAATAAGGTCTTCGACACAAATCAAGGCAATCTAGTATTTGAGGCCGTGAAAGGAACGGCTGCGCGTGCCGTAGGGATGGTGCGCTCATCTAAACAATAACATACTTTGGCCGCTAAACACGGCGCTAGTCCACCGCAAGGTCCCGGCTTTTGAAAACGAACATGGAAATGTAGGCCGTCCAAATAGCTCTACAATCTACTAACATGAAAATCTAGCACGAAGCGTATCGGTTCAAAAATTATCGCGGACAAGAAAGCTTTACTGGAGCAGGAAGAAAAAGACGAGACCACTACAAAGGGTCGAGACATCCTTTCAATTCTCATCAGGTCAAACATGGCACAGGAGACCGTAGGCGTCCAGGGAGATCAGACGATGTCTGACGACGAAGTCCTCGGCCGTGAGTAAGAAGATCAAATAAAAGTATAGCTTGACTAACAATCGGCTGCAGAGATTTCTACCTTCCTGGCTGCCGGACACGAGACAACTAGTACCACGACTGCATGGGCGTTATATGCGCTTTCTAAGCAGCCGCACATCCAAGCTAAGCTCCGAGAAGAGCTGCAGGACGCCAAACTGGGCGAGGAACCTTCGATGGCGGAGCTGGAGAAGCTAACATATCTAGACAACGTTATTCGCGAAACGCTCCGGCTGTATCCAGCCGTACCGATGGTGAGCCGTATGGCATATGAGGATGCTGTGATACCAGTCGGGCAGCCGTACAAGGATCGATACGGTGTAACCCAGTCCGAAATCAGGTTGGTATTTACCAAATGCGCGGATAATATGGCTAATAGTCAACGCAGGATTCAAAAGTGGGATACGATTAGGATTTCGATCTCGTCAATGAACCGTGCAAAGGACGTGTGGGGTGAGGATGCCTTAGAGTTTCGGTATGAGCGGTGTGTTTAGAGTGGATTGCTAGCTTATTTGATTTGGTAGACCTGAGCGCTGGGATAATCCGCCCCCGATGGTGAAAGAAATGCCAGGAGTTTGGTCAAATCTTATGACGTACGACCATTCTATCATAATCGCCCACCCTACTCACGCATATACAGGTTTATCGAAGGTCCAAACTCATGCATTGGGTACCGGTTTGCGGTAGTCGAGTAAGTGTAGCTGGCCGCATCATCTCGGTCGGCTAATATGCTCCCTATCAGAATGAAGGCTCTACTATACTCGCTGCTCCGATCCATCGAATTTTCTATCGATCCAAGTATTGAGATTGTTGGCAAGACTGGGCGAGTTATGTTTGGAAGACATGTGTTATATGTACTAAAACTCTTACGGCAGGCTTGTCACTCGTCCATGCATCAAGTCGCAGTTAGATCGTGGTAACCAGATGCCACTTGTCTGCAAACTAGTCGGCGGATCGTAGAGTTATTCATTTAGCGAAAAAAACTCACATGGCTGCTACATATAATGATTCAATGAAACTAACTGTGTATCCCTAAGACCTTCCCGCCGGTCTTCCAATGGGTTCAGTCCGCAAGCAAGGTATCTCATGGCTGTGCTTTCCAATCGACCAGACACCAAAGACCACACCCTTGCAGCAGCTATGTAGCCTTTCAACCACTGTGTGTAAGGTGTCACAAAGGCAACTCATCTATGAAGCAAAGCTACTGCTACTCGGAAAGAAAATCTCGAGACCTGCGGGCCAGCGCATTCCATCAAGTGATTCTCATTGAGAATTTAAATATCTTGCCGCATCTACCTGGAACTGGTGTACATGTGGCTCAAAATAAAGTGTAGTCACAAGCTGCAGGGTATACTTTGCTATACGGGCAACCCCGAGCGATACTAGGACATATATAATACGTCAAAATTCTGCCTACCACAGCCTCGCCGTTATGCTTGAACAATAACACGCATACACGCACGTGTATTTGATCTAGCTGGAACGGGGATACCTTTTTTGTGCCATTCAACCATATCATCAACAGGGTAAAGGGTATCAATACCACAGGGGCGTTTGAGAGTACCTAGAATAAGCCAAAGAAGCCGACCATACAGATCAGCACGCTCGCATTGTCCTAGAAAGTTAGAGCGACATTAGCTGACATCTTGGAGACCCACCGCATAGTATAAAGGGGAGACAACAATCTCCTGACTTCTTGCTATCTCCACCCCAAAGAGTACATATCCAATTGGTAGTCACTGTCATGCGTTTTACACCTTTCCCTGGCTTCCTTCTGTCTATCTCCTACCTCTTCTCGCTTGGCTTGACCGCTCCAGCACCAGTGCTCCGCCTAACTTTAGGCCAGGTCGGATCGGATCTCCTCTATCGAAGTGGTTTTAGGAGCCCTGTTGACCCGGCCAACACCGACGTTGGTAGTAACGGTGCCTGCGCAAGCTGTCTTTAGGCCCATTCGCCCTCGGACCGGGCCACTCGAGTTAGAGGCTGTATATCTACTGTACGTGTCGAACATATTTTTTTCTCGGCTAGTGAACTGTAGGACTTACATTACGTTATCTGTCCAAAGATGTAGCGATCTTGTGTATATAGCTTGTTTAGCTACTATAAATCTTTTGAATACTGTATGGTTTACAAGTCGGATACAATTTCATCAGTCTGTATGCGCGAACATATGTGGATGGTCACATGACACTATCCGCAGCTCCCGTTAGCCATGGATTGTTTGGTTCATCAAGTCCTTAAAGCTTCTATCAATCACAGCAACGAACACGTCGATATCGTTCTTCAGCTCACTTCGAATAGTAGAGAATAACCTCAGACCCACTATTCGCTCCGTCTCCCGTTGACCCGCCTCACGACGCAATTGCTCATGAAGGCTCCGATAGGCTTCGAAGCTCTCACCGAGCACGTTACTGCTAGAAATGTGCTCGGTCTCGCCTGCGGTCTCGCCATAATCAAGTATAGAGACAATCTGCTCTGGCTTGTAAACAGCTGGAGATCTCCACTTCGTCAATTGGCTGGCCCTGATGATAACGATAGTTTCATTCTGGGTCACTTGCTCACGCTGTTCAAAGGCCAGAACACTAGCATCTGGGAAGACTGGACTGAGAAGTATGGTAAAACTTTCAGGTATCGAGGGTTCTTTGGGGTATGTTATACCATTAGAAGAGTGAAAATTGTGCTAATGCTGCAATTGCTTGAATAGTCGTATCAGTTGGGAACACTTGATATGCGCGCCATCAACTAGTATGTGTTAGCCAGATCTATAAAAATAGCCTCTTAAACCTTTTTTTTAGCGTATTGTCTCAGCCGGCCATGTTTCCAAAGTCAGAGAAGGCTCGTAGAGCTCTAGCGAGGATCCTGGGCGCAGGTAAGGCTATCATATCTCGGAGTACCGTATCGCTAACCACCGCATAGGCTTGTTGTCCGCCGAGACGGAAGCACACAAACGTCAAGTATGTCCAGCTATCTGACTTCCCATACTGCTTAAACTCCATGTAACCACTGCTATAGCGCCGAATCATGGTGAGTTACGTGATGCTCCCCAGCTTAGTGTGGCTATGTGGCTAAATCACACAACACAGAATCCTTCATTTGGACCTCCCCAGATTCGGGCTTTGGTGCCAGTATTTTGTGAAAAAGCGAACCAGGTGAGGCTTGATTTGGTCTCAATGACAGGAATCTTGTAACTATCTCATTTAGCTTCGAGACATTTGGCTTGATCTCATCAGCCACAACCCTGAAGGGACAACAATTGATGTACTCCAAGGCTTGAGCCGAGCTACACTCGATATAATTGGGACAACAGGTATGTTTGATATCACCACAACTGTAGCTTCTACTAAACAATAGAGCAGGCTTCGGATACGAGTTCAACTCGCTTCAAGATGGTGACGAAGACGAGCTCGCAAAGGCTTTTACGAAGATATTTGACAGCGATCAGATCGATCGTACGATACTAAAGACTATTATTTCGCTTTCGACGCAGGCCTTAGGAATTGTAAGCGGTAACAGATTCTTACATTACCCTTTCTAACCCCCCGAACAGCCCACCGAACGGTCTCGACGCTTCAAGTCAAACCTCGAGACGTAAATGCCTCTGATTTGGGCTTATTTTTCCCGGCTAACTTCATACTATTCTCTAGCATCAATCGAATTGGTAAGGGGATAGTGAGCGACAAGAAAGCGATGCTACGTCAGGGCAGCAAGGACGGCTCAGAGGGGAAAGACCGCGACATCCTCTCAATCCTCATCAAATCGAACACCGCACAAGAAACCGAAGGGGCAAGTAAAGATCAAATAATGTCTGATGACGAAGTTCTGGGGCGTACGTGGTACATTTTGGCATAGCACTACGATATACTTATTTTATATTATAGAAATATCAACATTCCTTGCCGCCGGTCACGAAACTACGGGCACGTCGACCACATGGGCACTATATGCGCTCACACTGTACCCCGCCGTTCAAGCCAAGCTTCGTCAAGAGCTTCTAGGCGCTGGACTCGGCGAAGCTCCATCCATGGCTGACCTGGAGAAGCTCCCATACCTGGACAACTTTGTGCGCGAGACGTTGAGGGTGTACCCGGCCGTAGCGATGGTCGCTCGTCAGGCGATACAAGATGCTGTCATACCAGTCGGAGAAAGCTACAAGGATAGGTATGGAGTAGTTCGGAACGAGATACGGTATGTGTTTCTGGACCTATATGCCCACGCGAAGGCTGACACGCTCCCTAGGATACAGAAATGGGATGTTGTCCGGATTCCGATTCTGGCTATGAATCGCGCAAAGGACGTATGGGGAGAGGATGCACTGGAGTTTAGGTATGCCCCTTTGAAAACGCTACCAGAACGAACTAACAAGTAACAGACCTGAGCGTTGGGACAACCTCCCGCCAATGGTCAAGGAGATGCCGGGTGTATGGGGACACCTCATGACGTGAGTAGATTCTTTGATACAGCCGCATGATTCTCATTCAACCACTCGTAGATTCATCCACGGAAACACGTCTTGTATCGGCTATCGGTTCGCTGTCGTCGAGTAAGTGTCTCGAGCTTCTTGTATCCTCGATGATAAACACTCTCTTCTCAGGATGAAAGCGCTGCTGTACTCTCTCGTTCGGTCTATCGAATTTAGCATCGACCCGGATATTGAGATAGAAGGAAGGACTGGGTAAGGCTCAACGCCTTTCAAACCTTCCTCCGTCCTATAACTTAACTTACTTGCCGACAGGATCGTCACACGACCATGCGTCAAATCTCAACCGAAGCAAGGCAACCAAATGCCACTCATCTGCAAGCCAGTTACTAGGGCATAAACCCGGTTGTATGCTACCTCCAAGAATAGCCATTGTGATATTCACACCCCAAACTGTCCGTCCCTTGTCGAGGTTCGATCTCGTGATTGGAAACCCTCAGAGGGCCGAGAACACCATTTCTATAAATTGATCCACGCGCCACACCCCCGCCGAGCACGTATGATTCACACACACGTTCTCGCACGCACGTCCATCATCCGACCAGCGCGGACAGCAGACAATCTTATCTTATCTTATCCCATCCTCCGGCCTGTTTAAGCGCTCGGACGGGGGAAGTTGACACAGAACCCCCCGCCTTGACGTCCCGCGGCCCGCGGCCGGGACGCTACGAATGACGAAGCAAGAAAAGAAAAAAACAAGCGGATAGGGACAACGACCTGGGACAGTCTCGGCACGGCTATATTTATCAGTTAATTTCTTCGCCGAAAGAAACGAACGAACGAACAAGCGAACCGAACGGGTGACAGTTTTCAGGTTTGGGTCACACTGTAATTAAGCGGAATGATTGCATGATTGCGGCGCGCGAGTGCGTGATTGCTGTTACCTTGTGGCACATTTCTATAATCTAGACCGGCCCAGGCACATATCGTTCGCAGGCCGGTGCTGCATGCATGCATGCTGCGCTACGACCTGACCTCATCTCGACTCTATAACCACTCCCAGTGCTGCGGGTCACACCCTACAACTACCACTCAATGCGCGTGACTGTGTGGTTGGCCACCACCAGGTAGGACCCCGGCCCAAAAATAAATGCGTAGAATCTCCGCGCAGAAGCGCAGCAAACTCAATATATATACGCATGACGTCTCGAGTCGATTCGGATGACTGCTCGAAAAGGTCAGTTGAATGTAACGCGCCACCTCTATGGTTTAGGTCACACCTTCCGCCCCTCCACCTCCACCCTGCTTTTCCCGGTGCCAAAATTAAGAAGGTTATTTGTAAAGATAGCCGGGTAAGAATAGGAGTCGCTGGTGGTGTAAGACATGATTACAGGCTTTCCGTTTGCTGCCGTTTTTCCAGCGCATATACTCAGGGCTTAAATGGTATCCCTCACTTTGAGACCGTACAATCCTGCTGTAACTCAACTTGAAGCTTAGGTTGTTTTACGAGTACAATAGAGTCTCTTATCCCGTGTAAACCCGCCATACCCGCTGACCATTCGAGCACACACAAGACCGATAAGCTTCCATTTAGGTGTACACGTATTCGCTGTCAAGTTTAACAATCCGACGTGCTTCCGAATCTACTTTCCATCCTGCCATATGCACGACTCAGAAATGACGAGTACTTGATGACTCATGCGCAGTGACTGGACAACGGGCGATACGCTTGAGAGAAGGGGTGATTACCGACGTCCGCTTAGACTTCGACAAGAGACATTTCAACCTCTGCTCTCGGCCGTTGTGCGTATCTACGTAGGATGACTCTACCTAATCGAGCGTTAGCATGCCTGCATAAGCAGATCGATCGACTTTTGAACTACAATAGTGTGGTTGGCGATTAAGTATGCCCGAGTAAAAAGTCCGCTATCATGACTGCGCCGGTTAGAATGTATGCGCACCCATCTCACCTCGGACACAGTCACCCAATACCCTTTTACATCGTTACTCGATTCGCTTCGATCACCGACCTTGGTTCGGTGACACTCGATTCCCGAGTTGAAGAGAAAAGAATGAGAACAAGGCTGAACCGGGCACCGCCGCACAC
Source organism: Ceratobasidium sp. 428 (assembly GCA_019623705.1). Taxonomy (NCBI): domain Eukaryota; kingdom Fungi; phylum Basidiomycota; class Agaricomycetes; order Cantharellales; family Ceratobasidiaceae; genus Ceratobasidium; species Ceratobasidium sp. 428. The sequence goes on from WSTJ01000099.1 coordinate 7,185, forward strand.
GACCCGAAATCTTCAACAGGATTTATTCCTACTCGTACTGTCATATAGATTGGATAGTTTCCCGTGAGTATTTGGGTCGAAATTCGTGCCGTCCTTTGCTCCTCCACTATTATACATAAATTCGTGACTTGTACCGTTCGATAGAGCGTCGAGACTGGTGTAGTTCATACTTAGGAGCATGTGTATATGCGTTTCCACGAAGGAGAAAACCTCATCATAAATCTAGGCAAATCCTAAATCTCGTCTTGAACGCTTACGGGAAGCCACCCATTGCATCGAAACCCACCTCATCTGAGCATACCATAGCATACCATTCCATCCACGGCTGCAAAGCTCACACATGACACCGTAGTCCGCAACCCCAACTGCTTCGATTTAGCCACCCCTTGTGTCGAAGTTATCCACTCGAGTCGCGACTTGACCCGAACTACGCAAACTGACAGCGAAGACAGAAGGCACAAGACAACGACAAGGGCCCCGAAGACAACGAGACAGAGTGTGACACAGAGCTGTCACACCAACACAGCATCCAGGACGTTTAACCGAATAGGACAACACACAACGGTCGCCGGTGCCCCATCCAAACCCAAAACGCTCTCGACTCCGCGACCAGCTCTAATTATACCTCGATATTAAATTTCAATTGCCCGGGCTCGTACGACCCCAAAATACTGAATCACGAAATAGGGCGGGAATTCCAGATCGAGGAACGTTATTGATCATAGAGTAAAAAAAAAACGTGCGGTATGAATACAATTGGAAACAGAGTGAGAGGACAAAAATAGAGCAAAGGGACCACCGGTATATACATAGCTTAGGCACGGAGCAGAACAAAAACAAGCGTCACAGGTTCGAGGGCAATTAACTCTTTGGTATCATGCGAGGGTCGGTAGGCGGGGCGGAGAGAGAGGTTGTGAGCGACGTAGAGAGAGGGAGGTGTCGAGACAAAAGAGACCGCACGACAGATCCGGATCAGCCGGCGGTAAGCGTGATGGTAGGGTCGACGACGACTAGCGCTCATATCGCGGTGGAGGCAAGCCCGGCGCAGTCGTCTCGCTCGTGGATGCCAGACTGGACGGGACAGAGATCGCAGGTCGGTCGATCGTGTGTGCTCGCGTCGGCGGCTGTTCTTTCGGCCGTGCTAAGCGAGGCCAAGCGTATTAGCAACGGGTGATACGTCACCAGCTATATGGTATACGACTCACTAAACGCAACGCCGCCCTCGTGCTCGACATTCATCACACTCTCTTCGTCTCCCTCGTCGTTGCGCGTTCTCATCGCGACCCACACTATCAATAAAAAAATCAGCCAGAAAATATAAGATAATATAGACAAGACAGACCACATCCAGCAAGGAACAAGACACCGACGACGACGAGCGGAATAACAACGGACGCATACTTCATCCCGCGCGGGACACACCATGCAGGCCAAGGGGTTGTAATCGTGCGCACATCATCAACCGCGCTCGCTCCCCTCTAAAGACCCAGCCCAACGATATATAAATAGACTGGACCCCTGATACCATCCTGTCACTTCCCCCGCCTATTTTAGTGCTTGCTCAGCCCCGTCACGGGTGGGTTCGGTCACGCTGTGGCTATTGTCGTTATCGGTGCCGTGCTCAAGTTTAGATTAAGGTGTTGCCAGCAAAATGAATATCCCATTCCGTTTTACCCATAAGATTATATATTACATGTAAATAGAACCAACGAGTGTAGATATCTAAATATGATCAAAGCGATGCAACTTTCCTCCGAATATAGACAAACCTCGGCCTCGACCCATACTTGGCGCCCTGCTTGGAATCCATACTTAGCGCTCAGCCTCCAATCCAGACCTCGAGCGCCGTGCCCTGACACTCCGTTTCGAACAAAACACCCCGCCTCGAATCGATCCTCCCAACCCGACCTAGAGCAAAGCGCTCCCATCCTTGTCCTCCCTAACCAACCGCCCCCACTCGGCCCTCCACCCGTCCATCTCGTCCCGAACTTTTCGATCCGTCAACACGCGTTCCATCCATCGCATAAACAGGTCATCGTCTTCAAACACAAACGTGGATGACAAGAGCGAGAGGATCGTTTCGAAGTTTGCCTGGGCTGCCGAGAGTTGGTCTGCAACGCATGTATTTGTTTAGGTTTTGGAGATGGGGGATGGGTGGGGTAGGGAGACGGACCTTTAACAACCCAAAGAATCGCCACAGCAGCTACGATAAGCACATCCCGTCCTTCGAGCAAAAACGCGTCCCAGAGCCGGAGCTGGGTTTGATACGGAACGGTATTCGCGAAGAGAGTGATGTACCATTTCGTCACGAATGATGTAGAGGATATCATATGTTTCGACTGTTTAAATTTATTAGTAAACCGTGAGTTGTGGGTGGAGATGATGGAGGCGGAGGCGAAAGTGACGGAGGAAGAAGTGGATGGAAAGAGACTCACCAAAGATTGATACACCCCCGGCATAACCCTCTCGACTAACCGTTCCTGGACGTATATACTCTCGAGCAGTCCAGGGAACCCGGGTTGGAAGATCGTATGCATCTCGTACTCGTCATGTAATCGGACTAGGATCGCATACGTCCTCTACCACCACCACAACCACATTCTCATCAGTACCAAACGAAAAGGAAGGTAAAGGGATGGCTCACCTCGGGCTCAAAATAATTCAACAAGGTAGCAGCGATAGGACCCATTCCCTGTACATATCCACACGACGGACATAAGAGTGAAAATGCGTGCAGGACGTGGAATAGTGATCGCTGTCTGCACACCACCCAAAACTCTCGATAAAAATTGTAATAAATAATAAACGAGATGCACTTACCCCTGTCCATACCGCGTATGAAACATCACATGTCCGCTAATCGTCCTAGGCACATCCAAATCGATCTGAACATCGTGTTCAGACGGCATATCAATTAAATCCTATCGCCCCCAGTACCACTCATCAATACCTTCTCTCCCCTCACATAAAAAAAAGTAGTAATAAAACTTACACGATACCTCCTCGCCAACTCTCCAACCCCAACCCGCTCCCCACTCCGACTGATCAACCGCTCCTCGACCAACGTCCCCCACGCAGCACTCCTCCACCGATCCGGCACGCCTTTGAACACACGCTCAGTCCGCTTTTTCACCTTTCGCGGATCCCATTTCCAGTCCATCCCGCTCCCACCATTCCCAGCACGACCGCCTGAACCGGGTGTGGAAGACGATACGAGCATACGTTCCCATTTGGCTATACGGTTGGCTTCGCGCGAGTCGTGTGTCGGAGGTGGGATGCGTGTTATTTGTGGTAAAGCAGGGACGGCGTTGGGTGCGGACGGGATAGGGGGTTGTTTAGATGTGGATGGGAGATGGCGGAACGCTTGAGCAGGTAAAAGCGCCAAACGACCTTCATGCCTCGGAGCAGGAGTCGAAAAGAATCCATACCTATCCCACACCCAAAATCAACAATCCAAACTCAAAAAATAAAATAGAATAAGGTAATACGAACCGATCAGTACTCCTCAACCGCTTCTCCTCATCCTCGCTCACATCAGCACCCTTTCCCCCAGCGCCCCTGCTAGCCTCCAACACCGCCGCACTCGCCGCACTCACGATCCTGGTTCGAGTCCGCTCGACACCTTCCATCCACCCATCGCCGGGCACACCTTCGACTTCAAGTCGGGCGTACGTAGCGCGTACGCGGTACCCGTCTGCGTCTTCTGTCGAACCCCGGGTGGTGTATTCTGTCGGAGCGGTGGTCTGCGTTTGAGTGGAATGTTTAGATGATGTGCGACGTTCGCGGGATTTATCTGTTGCCGGGGTGAGCAACAAGTCTGCTGCGCTGGGGTTTGAATGGGTCGAGAGCGCTGGGGTGTTGGGTTGGATCGCGATGCGCGGGCTAGGTGTCCGGTTCGGTCGGGTCATCGCAGATCCTGACGAACTTGGTCCGACCGCATTAGGACCAATAGAGTCGGCGAGATGTTGGGACGAAGACCGCCTGGTGGGATAATGCGAATCCTGAGCAGTATGATACGACGAACTAGTGGGCTCGTGCGACATCGACGGCCGCCCGTTGTCCTGCAAAGGCCCATACGACCGTTTCGAAGCGCTCGACATGCGGTTCCCACTCCCGCTCACAGGCGCCCGCTGTCGAACAGTAGCCTCATACCCATCAGCCGACGACGGCGGCCGACTGACACCCCGTCCTTCAACACTCGCCCGACTGCCCACCGACTGGGTATACCTATACCTCGGATCGAGCGCCGGGACAGGCGGGGCCGACATTCCCGACGGCTTCAGCTGATGGTCCTCGTACATCGAAAAGATAGTCGCCGCCGTCGTCTCACTCGAGCTTCGGATGCTCGCTGCGTCCGAGTGGGTGTTGTACGACGAGGGCGGCATTCTACGGTGGTGGTGGTGGTGGGGTGGGAGTTGTGTTTCCAGTGCTGCCATGTGTTTGAATGTATATACGATTTGGTTGATGCGGTGGGGGGTATCGAAGTGCGCTTGGGGGTCGGGTATCAATCAGCAGCGGCAAGACAGCCCCTCTTTCTTGCCTGTGCTCCGGGCGGGAGACGGTGTTGATTAGCTTCGAGCGGCTACTGCGGACACAGCATCGACGTTACCTGTGCTATATCAAAGTCGAGAGCAGAAATCAAGATTTATATATAAAACGAAAGACGAGCGGGTCGAAGAAAAAGAGTCCAGAAGAAGTCGAGCAGAGGGATCAAGCTAGCGCTGGCACCTGTCGTGGTCCATCACAACCCCGGGCGGTTGTCGCTTGTTCCCCTTTTGGTCTTAGCTAATGAAACAAACGAGGTACAGTCGAACCTGGTGAATAGTATACTCTGCTAAGGTATAGTGTGACAGCTGAGTGAATTGATTTGGACGGAGTCGACGTCTCCACAACTGAGTTTTAGCTCAGGTAGCGCAGCCGTCATTATACATGTCAACAGGTCCGACTGTACGATCGATTCAATTGTTTCCGTCTAACATAAAATGCGACCGCTTGGGGCTGGGAACGTCTTCGTTGCGCCTTCGTAAATTTACTCTAATTTATGTCATTTTCTTGGATGTTCGAACGAGGCTTGACGCCGACGACAAAGAGGTGGCATCGCCTGACCGGGACTTGGCCTGACGATCACCACGTGTGATCTTGTTCCTATCTATCTACCCAGCACATCTCACATCACACCGTACCACCCATATTCGTTCAACAAAACCTCTCTCTCGCATAACGTATAGAAAAATACAGCAGAAAATGCTTCCCCTCCTCTCCCACTCCATGCTCTTCCTTCATCCATAGTAGCGTAAAACCACTACTTGAGCTTCTTCTTCCTAACCACCACAACCGTAAACTCAGTTCTTATCGCTCAAGAGGGGAGAGAGGAAAAGGACGGAAACTTACGGGCGGAGCTGAGACGAATGACCACACGACCGTTTCCGGCAGTTGGTCGCACGGGGCGGCAGCCGCGCGTAGCATTTGCGGCAGATCTGCTTGTCGCAGCTGTGTGTCGTAATACGTCAGCACAGGGTAAAATGAGACTATGTGTATAGGATAGACGATTGTCGATGCGGGGTAGGCATCGTTTGTGTAATGACGATATGACATTCGATTCATAGACCGAATGAGTTTGGTTTAGAATGAGAAAAACTCACTTGTACTTGGACGCCAAAACCTTCAACGACGGCTCAATAATCCCACCGCGCAGACGGAGCACCAAATGCAACGTCGACTCTTTTTGGATATTATAGTCGCTGAGCGTGCGGCCGTCTTCAAGTTGCTTGCCAGCGAAGATCAATCTGTGTAATTAAAATCATAATCAGCTCCTTACTCAACTGCGATCTAATGTTAAATGAAACGGCCAAAAGGAGAGTGGCAGCGGGAGCAGAGAAATAGCAAATCAAGGAGAGGGACACAGGAAAGAACGATTGAACGAGGAGACGTACCGCTGCTGATCAGGCGGGATTCCCTCCTTGTCCTGGATCTTCGCCTTGACATTATCAATCGTATCAGACGACTCAACTTCGAGCGTGATCGTCTTGCCCGTCAGTGTTTTCACGAAAATCTGCATCGTGTCTGTATCCTTCGTCAGCCATTTGGTTAAAGTGAGATGAGGGCAGGAGTGGAAATTTCGTTGGGAGTGCGATAATCGAGGGTTATAGGTTGGGATATTATTTGAGGAGTGTAAGGTGTGCTTTGGACGATGGAGAAGACATGTTTTTGTCGAAGACGTACCTTGATGGTAAGGTCGTTGACCACCAGGGCGTTTGTTGATGCTACAAGCCACTCGTCGGTTTAGGGCCGGTCGGATGTAGTCCAGGGTTTGGGCGCTAAGAACTAGTGTGGCGGGTGGCTACCCAATTTGCAACATCGAAGTTTGACCAGGCCGAAGCCAAAAAGACGATCGGTTTTGTGACAGCCAGAATATCTCCGAGCTTCCGCTTCTCAAACTACAACACGGGCCGGATTTAAGGCGCATATAGCATATTGTATCGGTATACTCTATCGAATACAAGATGTCAAAAGTTCGATGGCTAGCCCGCATACACTCAATCAACTCCGTTTGGCTCTGTACTTAAGATGGCACTGGATATTTATACCTCTTTTACCGATCCGAGTGCTGTGGGTTGTCACAGCTTGGCCCCAACTCGATCTAAGTTTGGGAGTTATTACCTTTCTCACGATTTTGCTTTATACCAGGAGGGTAACGGGGTTGCCGTTCAAGGCTACTAAAGAGTGTTATAATCGGGTACTATGCTACTCATACTTGCAGGTTAAAGGCGCAGTCTGATAGAATATATTCGCCCGATACACTTCGCGAGCCATACACTATGGACAGATAACTGAGCTCTCTCCCTCAATGTTCCTCACACAATCATTGGTGTCTACCTTCGATGTCATGCACATCTTACCGCAGCGTATCACCGCCCCAAAAGAACTTAAAAAATTCCCGAGACCCGGTTCTCGTCAAGCTGACAGGGACACTCACACTGGTGGGATCAAGATTACCCAACTTGGAACAGAGAGGAGAAACCCCACTTACTGCCTCGTGTTTCGCTTCAAACTCTCTGCAATCTGCAAGCAGGCTGCCTATATGAAGGTAGAATTTTCGATGCTGGCGCTCAATGGGGGGTGGTAGTGCTGTCCTGCTTCCTGAGTAAGCGGAGCGGTAACAGCCTACCATTGAAGTGAAGTGAGTGCACATTGATGCGCGAGGTTGAGAGCGTCATAGCCACGCGATGTACTACGGTGAGCTAGAGACGATAACTGAGGGAGAAATCTCCTAGAAATAGATACATATATGCGCGCATGGTCTATATACAGCTATAAATGCATGTGATACAATCTCTATCTGGCGGCTCCGCCGCCCGATCCATATTGGGTTATGTGCGGATTTCATATACAATCTACATGAGCATATTAAATACTGGCCTACGACTGGGAGGTATCGGCCTTGAGCTTGTTCTATTACGTCAAGAAGAATCCTCTTGGTCTAATGTCAATGCCGCCTGCTTTGACAACCAAACACGATGAGTAAGCGAGACTTAGAAAGCAACTTAGTATCGAACTGATACCTCTGTAAGCTCAGGGAGTATTGTGTTGGTTTGCTGAATCTGTTGGCTCTTCTATACCGAGCTGATATGCAAACGTTGTGAACGAAAAGTGCCAGAAGATAACCATTGATCATATACCTTCCTAGCGCCCGCCTCACATAGCTCCTTCATCAGTACTTCAATGTCATTTTTCACATGTTTCCACTTTTCTTGTAACTCTTGGGCAGAAAGATTACTTCGTTCTTGCAAGAGCTAATTGTATTGTGGATTAAGCGACGGATTAATCGGATATAAGAGCTAACAACGTACTTTTCTAGCATCTGCGAGGTTGAACTTCTCTCTAATTCCGGTTACCTTCGGCTTCACGTCCTTCAAGATAGCGGTTAGCTCTTTGGCCTTAGTCTTTTGATGGAAGAGCCATCCAAAGGTTCCCCGTAGGTGCTTTTCACAAGTGGCTGAATAGGTCACGGCATTCTCGGGTAGCAATCGCCTCATAGAGTCCCAGACTAAGCCAGAGTACCAAAAACACTGATTTGATAAAGCCTTATATTTGAGATGAAGGTTGGAGGCTGCCAGCGAAATTGTGAGCATCTCGAGAAGCAAAAATGACATCTTTTGGAACTCGAGCTTCTCCAGCACATGGTATTGCGCGAGTGAGCATTGGTTGAGTAGAGGACCGAGGTTTCCATCGTAGGAAACGTGGACCCTATCTCTTGCTCGAGCTGGGGAACTAACTTGTATCAACTGTCGAGCAATCTGGCTTGACGGAATAGTACTTGTTCGATCAAGGATGATGTGGTTCCTGAGCCTAGTATTGTCCTTGCTTTCAACAGTGAAAATGATGAATTCGTGATGAGGTTTGGCAGCCTCTCTGCAGTATTCGGCGGAGTTCACGTAAATACCGTCAGCCCCAACATTGGAATCGCGCGTTAAGTGATCATGAACCACGGAAGGAGGAAAATCAGGGCATTCTGCTTCTTCCGTGTCACTTAGCAGGTCAAAACCTGCTGGAAAAATGAGTCGGCTTCGCCTGTCCAGGTCAGTATTTCGTAATTCGCCTTCCATGCCTAATCTGATTAGATATAGACTTTGGGCTGAGCATACATAAAGCGGTCGAGAGCTATTGCACTCACTAACGCCAAATGTGAAGGAATGTTACAAAGGGTGTTGTATGAAGACCAACTACCTTCTCGAACCTAGTTTATATGAGAGGGCTGGTCCAGGCGCTTAAAGGCACCAGACCGTGAGATCCTCAAACTGTAAGGTGGATTCAAAATCACGGCGAGGTAGATGCACTGTAGTTGAAACTTGGCGTGTATTGAGAGTGGGACGCACTACGGGCATCGTGAAAACGACCTGAGTCTCAAAGGTACTCAATAGGACATTTTAGTCGGTTCAGACTGTTCAGGCAAACGCGCCTATGCATAGTCCTCTTGAGTATTTGATAGTGGCGGGCATCAACATAAACAGGTAAAAATAGAGGTCATATTGAAAACGCACCGTTATTTTTTTGTCCCAGTCACACCATTCGACTCTACGCCCAAAAATACCCCCGGGGGATGACGGCAGCAGTGTGTTTTGAACCAAACTGCGGCGAAAATACATGCGTAGCGGCGTTCTGGGTGAGTCACGTGACCATATCCGCCCCAAATCCACCATTCATTCTCTGTTGTTACCTGTTTGGGTTGATGCTGAACTGCTATTGAGTACTCAATAGGACTATGCATAGGCGCGTTTGCCTGAATAGTCTGAACCGACTAAAACGTCCTATTGAGACCCAGGTCGTTTTCGCGATGGGATGAACTTTGTTCGCGCAAGGCAATTGAAAGCGCCGCCTATGCCGCGGCTTAAATTTTGCCCTTCTGAAAAGACAACTTCTAGTTTTTCACCGCATACGGGCTCAGACCATCACGGAAGGGGGTCTCCCAACAGCAACATGCCATGCTTCTCCCTACCTAGTAGCGCCGGACGACACAGGGGTCTCTTAATTTGTCTTTGTGTACATTACCATTTCACCGGCGCCTCATACCTACCGCACGCAAGCCATGCTCCTACATGGATTACCTAGCTAGGTTCACTAAGCCCCTAAGTGGATGAAATAAAGTTGGGCGAATGCTCGAAAATGCTGCGCTCGATCGAATCTAGGGTTGGGTTCATACACGTTTTGGGGTGTCAAAATAGACGCCCGTAGCTTAGTCTCCCCTGAGAAGTTGTCCTGGGTGGTAAGCGGTTGACCAAAAGGGACGACGGAGTTGACAGTGTCTTGCCAGCAAGAAAGCTTTTCTAATAAGCTATCTCGAATACGCAATGAGGTTCTGACGTTAATTTCCCGAACGTGCGAGCTGGTGGAAGCGCGGGCTGTACCTGGGCTATATAAGGTCCCAACCAACGCGATCGCAGTATTCGGTTACTAGTCGTGACTTGGCCTCTATATAAGAACTTCGTCACGTCGAGTGAGAGCGTCTACTTGTACTATTTTTTTCGTTTGCTCACTTCATCCAACGGACCCAATTAGGCTCCACATGGACCTCCATAAGCTCGTTTCACGTGCATCTGACAATACGCAGCGGGGTCTCAAACAAAACAGCAGCGACTCACTCAGCAGCTCGCACAACCTCTTACTACGCGACATCCCTCGTAATCGGCACATTTTCCCTGGAGGATTTGGCAATCCGGACCAGGCAAAAAACCCTCCAGTCGAGTTTACCCTCCCTCAGCTTGAAGATATTCTTATCAAGCAACATTCTCCAAATGATCACGTTGAACATATTCACATGAAGTCGGCTCAGTACTGCAAAGAGTACAACAAACCTCAGCGCGAATTCATTCTTATCACCGTCGAGAGCGCAGAAGATCCTCGCTTTAGCAACTTCCTGGTGCTAGATAGGGTCAGCGGCGCTTCAGACAGGGCAGCCTCAGCCGGGATCATATCTACGGTCAGTTCATCTGTTTCATCGTCGAAGCCAAAGGATAGGATTCGGATATCCTATGATGGTGCTCTCAAACCACTTATCGACTACTGCGGTTTCTCGAAATACACGGTACTAGAGACACTTGAATTTCAGAGCACAAATTTCCGTCTCTACGAAATGGTCGCCCTAGCCCGAGCAGCGTCTGAAAGCCACCGAGGATATTCTACTATCTCCAACAGCTGTCAATGGTATACTAGCTTGGTCTGGGATTGTACGAGGCAGTTGGTGCCCACTGCAGCTCACACCCAGAATAATGAGCGGAGCTTTCGGGGAAGGTTCAACAGCCTTTTCCGCCAACGAATCGATTTTATGGAGCTATCCACTGTCTCAGGTAGCGTGGGAGCAGAGCTCAATGCCTTGAGGCAGGAATTCGTCAGTCTTCAACAGGTAATTATGCCACAAGCTCCAGAAAGCATATTCTCACAGCCTTCAATGATATAACAGAGTCAATCCCAAAACATAATATTTCTCCAAGAACAGCAACGGGATGAGCTTCTTCAAATGGGAAAGGAATAAGTTAGAAGTCAGAAGGATGTATGCGACGAGATGGCCCCAGCCCATAGTCACTCGTAGTTTCAAAATCTATCAACGCATATACCGCCGCAAAGAGTTCACTTGCAACAAAGCCGGTGTAGTATTCTCAATGATGATGCAAGTTTCGTTTATCTTGCGGTCTGTTTCGCTGTACATGGCGGAGGTTCTCGTATGAAGCTACTGTAATTTCCTGACACGGTCGGCTGCTTTTCTCCAATCTATCCCGGAGCCCCTGACAGGAATTAGTGTTCGCAGTTAGCGCCTAAGGCTTATCAGCACGTTGTTCTTGCATGTATCCCTCATGTTCGAGCAACCTGCAAATCGTTTATTATGTCACCACCCAATGGATCTGACACGCTTCTTACCCATTACCCTCAGTATCACAGTAGTCTTCGATATGGCTGGGTTTGCTTTGGGCGGAAGACCAGCTACTCATACTCTGAGGGATGTGACGGCAGGCTCGGGTGGGTGTACATCGTTTCATAGCTCTAATGGTGTAACTCGCCTGCCTGGGAGTAGAACCTCCAAGCCTGGCGCCTCGCCTCGTGTTCATTGTGCGCCAGCCATTGAACGCATTTTCCACCAACCGCGCTTTTAAGCACCCAATAGTGTGGACCGCAGGATCCAAACTCACCAACCAGCGTATATATCCCGGAAGCATATGGCTGAATAGCCCCCTTCCAACCTCAGGTTCTTGAGTGACAGAGGCTATCCCTCTGGACGATCGACTCGCGCTACCCTCTAGTCAGTATAGCGATCCCGAATAGCTATTTTCCGCTTGACAACAGTGTATTTTACTAGGCTTTGATATGAGCTTTGAACCACGACTAAGCTTCCGTAGACATATACTAGGACTTGACATGCATCCATTGAGGTCAATGTACGCCACCCTTCCCCGTATGTTCTACCACACACAACGGGGTCTCGAGTACAATAATGCGGACCCGGCGAACAACCCACACGATCCTCGGTTGGCCAGCGTCTCACGAAATCGGCATATCTTCCCGGCGGGGTTTGGCACTTCAAATTCGTCCAACGACGATCCAATCGAGTTTACTCTACCTCATCTTGAAGATATACTGATACAGCAACACACCCCCGAAGATCATGTCGAACACATCTATGTGAAGTCCGCGGAGTACTGCAAGGAGCACGAGAAACCGCAACATGAGTTTATCCTCGTCACCGTTGAAACCAACGAAGATCCTCGATTTAGAAATTACATTATACTCGATCGAACAAGTAGTCTTCCTGCGGATAAAATTGCTCAACATTTTGCACAAACGATCAGCCCCTGCTCCTCATCGGCTCAAGCCAAGGATAGACTACGTATTTCTTACGATGGAACGCTCAAGCCTTTGCTCGAACATTGCTCTGTTTCAAAGTACCGAGTGCTGGAGACGCTCGAGTTTCAGAAGATGTCCTTCCTTTTATACGAGCTGGTTGCACTTTCCAGAGCAGCCTCCGATCGCCATAGAAAATACAATACACTATCGAATCAATGTTACTGGTACGCGAGCTTGGTCTGGGACTGTACGAGGCAGCTGCTTCCTGCTACGGCTCTGGTCCACACGATGCACACCAAAAAGAATGTTCGAGGAAAGTTCGGAAAGGTGTTTTACCAGCGTATTGATTCGAAGGAGCTGTCTACCATCTCTGAAGGGGTGGGCCAGGAGCTCACGATACTGAGGAGGAAATTTGCAGATGCGCAAAAGGTACTCCTTTCATGAACTTCCTGTTGATAGATCCCGCTTACCGTCTGTTTACGATAAAAGAACCGGACCAATCAAGAAACACGACTCATGGAGGAGCAGGAGAAGAACGCTCAGCTGAAGCGAGAGCTCGACGAGCTCAAGAGCCGGAGCGCCAAACGCGACTCCATGATTTTACTGGGTTGAGAATATTAGTATACGTATTTGAGCACCGAAGTAAACCTTGTGTTGTCTTGTTCGACGGGTTTCTCCTATATGAACCGTAGGAAATTTTCGGTCGCTTTGAACCCGAAATGATTATCCTCAAGACTCGAGTCTTGCAGATCAGGCGCTCTGCCTTGCTGTAATAGGCTACTGAGGACGCCGCGTGTAATATATGCTGTGCGATATGCACATATAGTGTGAGCCTCAAGACACAAGAGTCAATTTTGCCTTGAGCAAAGCCCTATTACTACGTGCATACAGCCCACTGGGTCATCTAACATCACGCTAAACACCACCTGAACGCACCAGTGTACGCTTTTCGAAGCAGCTACTACCACACAACAATTACACCGGGATACGGGAAGGTCATGGAGGCGCTCATCGGAAGCTGTCAATCATCTTGCTGTATCCTCATGTATATGCTGCGAGGAACGTCCACTCCGACCCACACCCTTAGCACGTGCACCTTGCTAAAAAGCACGACCAGCCCAACATGTAAAACCTACCCCCCACCGAACCTCCAACTACTCAATACCTATTTTCACTTCGTGTTCTAGTTAAACATCCACCTAAAATACGTATCTAGTGGAAGTTTTGACTACCTAAACCAAACTTGTAGCCATGAGTAATTCAGAGCCTCTCGCTCACAATCATATCCGTGGTGCTCACAAACAAAATGTAAGAAATAAATTAACTTCGGATGCTCTCTGACCAAGCCATGTTTGCCATAGTGCGATGATGCTGATGATATGGGTAATAAAGTCAATCAATTGCCGAACCAAGAAGGCGCCGGAAATACTCAGCGACAGACAAGAAAGAGGACTTCCAATCGCGGATTATTTGGCCTTCGCAAAGCACAGTCAACAGCCTCAAGCGATCGTGTTGATGGTAGTCATCAAACCGCCGACCATTTTTATACCCCAGCTGAATTTCACGCCATGGTTCTTGGAGAGTTTAGAATCAACTGCCTCGAATGGGATATTAGCCGTGTGCGAATCGTTTCTGCGACCTTCCACAGATATAGTTCTGGCGCATCCTCTATCCAGTTAGAGTTACAAGGAGATCTTGGGCGTTTCACTCGTTCTCATGTTTTAACGCTTCATCCGTCCCCATCAAGTGATCCGGTACGCACGCGTCGTTTAGGCTTCAAACTTCCTGGAACCAAGAACACTCAAAAGGTCAGACAATTCAATACTACTTGTGATCTTACTCCCCGAACGACACTCCTTATATTAATGCGCAGGCTCAAGTGCTCGATTCTGCCACATACGCGACAGTTGGCGCCAGCGATCAAGGCGCTTCCCATCCTAGTGACCCCGAAGTTTGCGAGTTATTTTCGAATGGGAATCCTTCGGATGTACGATTTTCAGATAATACTTCGATTAATTCGAGCACGGCAGAGTTTCAGTCTGTGGCCTCATCTCCCGTTTTGATATCTCCCACGATTCAAACATTCTACCCAACGGATGACACTCTTCCAACCCAGTCCAAGCCTTCAACCGCAAGATTTGTCTCGCCTCATAATCCCGGTCCAGCCTTAAATGATCCTAACGTTACGCCGTGTGGCCATGGCGGCGTTATTACAAGCCAACCAAGTCGCAGTCGTCATCACATGGCGTCCGCAGACCATCTTACAGCCCGGGATGGAATGGATATCTTGCCGAATAACACCCCGACTAAGGCTACTTCGCGTGACGCATATAACACCATTTCTCCTAGCCACCCAGCAAATAGTTCCCTAGAGACTTATTATACAACCGTGTTAGCTCCAAGTAACCGTAATGCCACTTCTATTACTCGAGCTTCGGGCAAGCCTGTCCCCACTGGTTTGTTGACAAGCTCTCCCTCAACCAAGTCGCCAGACGTCGCGCGTACTCGTTCTGACCCTCGCACCAATCGCACAAATTCTACCGACGACTACGGTTTGACAACTCGCAACCTTCTTGCTGCTCCACTGTCAGCGAAGCGTAGTCGATCCAATAGCGTTGGGCCAAACAATATTGGTGTACTCGCTAGCCAAAATACTGGGGCAGATATTAGTTTAGTTGTTGCGCCTCTACTTAAGCCTCCTCGAAGCACCGTGAAGCAGCAAATGACTGGGGCGGCAACCGGTGCATTCCGGGCTTGTTCTCGAACTGTGGTTGACCTGAAGGCAAACGTTAGACCGAAACCGAGGACCGGTCGCTTTCGTCTCGTAAGCGCTGAACAGGTGGATACATACTCAAGTCGAATGATGCAAGGCGCTACCGCCGTGAAGGAACTTCCGGCTGGCAATAAGTTACTTACCTTGGAGGATGTTGTTGTACTGGCATCAACCATCGCTTCTCGCGCTTCTCACCACACTCAAGCTACTCATTCGGAGAGTTGGTATTTGGATGCAATGTGGAAGGGGTTTCATCTTATCATAGGTAGCGAGCAGGTAGAGGATGATCGTGAAGTGGTGACTACGGCGGCTGAGGAACTATCGAAAGACGTTATGGCGAGGTTTAGCGGTGAGATTACTAAATTTCGTCGTGTGATTGCCCAAATCCGAGAGGTAAGCTTCCCTTCGCGACAAAGATCTCACATCTTAGCTCACCTCAAAATATGAATATAATAATCAGGCGGAGGACCCACGGGGGGTCAAACGTCAAGCGCTGCAGACAAAAATGCAGCAAGATATCGATCGGTTCAACAAGGAAATCGACGAGAAAATCAAGGCAACCGATGCCTTGGCCAAGGAGAACAAAGAGCTGGAGATGGAGATGAAGCTACTGAAACAAATGCTGGAATCTGACTCAGAGGCGCCTGATGACCTCGTGTCGAGAGTTCCGTACTAAACGATAACTCAATGACATTATTGTATTCTTCTCAATGAGAGCCAACCTCTATTTATGATCTTCGCGTTTTGTGGCTGCATCGAGCGCTTTTTGTCTTTCTCCTTTTGGTGCATATATGCGGTTCGCGGGTCGAGCCTAAGTTATGACGCGTATCATTAAATTAGATGTGCTTATTGAAGCGCGATACATAGAAAAGATAGAAACGACGTTGTACACACTCGTGACATCATATATTTGTTTGAGCTACATGAATGTGGTCGCCTTGCACCTCAAAGGCATCCGATTTCCTTTTTTTGGATCTGATTTGACACAAGGCCGTGTAACAAGCAGTCTAGTTCAGGTTGACGTTAGTTAGACCCGAAAGCAAAACTATAGTTTTATTTCACTCGCCCTGTTTTGCTCTCGATTTCAATCTCCGGATCTATTCCAAACTCGATCGACTGAACCAGCGAGTACAACAACGCCTTGATTCTAGACTTGGATGTGAACAAAAACAAACCCTAGCTGTACAAATGAGACTTACTCGATAACAGCAAATCGGTACCCAATACAGGACGAGGTTCCGTGCGCGAATCTATGGGCGGTAACATAGGTACTCATGGGTAGGTCCGGGCAAGATACACCTACGTCATCACATTGCCCCAGACACCCGGCATGTCCTTGACCGCCGCCGGAAGGTTCTCCCACCGCTCTGGTCTGAATAAATCAGGCGTAGATCGTCAGTTAACTAACGTAGCGGCGCATATATGCGCACCTAAACTCCATGGCGTCGTCCCCCCAAACCTCTTTGGAACGGTTCATTGCAAGGATCGGTATCAGGACTGCATCTCCTTTTTGTACCCTGTCGAAATAGTCAGGACCATGACCCTCCAAACATGCAACCTATATCCATACCTGATTCCTGCCTGACTCACGCCATACCGATCTTTGAAGCTCTCACCAACCGGCACAACAGTGTCCACAACAACTTCGCGTGCTACGTTCGGAACAGCAGGATAAACTCGAAGTGTCTCGCGAAGGACATAGTCTAGGTATGGTAGCTTATCTAGATCCGCCATTGACGGTTCGTCTCCGAGTCCTGCGCTTTGCAGTTCGTGACGTAGCCGAGTTTGGACTTCGGGGTGTTTAGTAAGTGCATACAGACCCCAGGCTGTTGTTGTACCACTGGTTTCGTGGCCGGCCGCAAGGAAGGTTGAGACTTCTATGATTTCGGGATGAAGAGCGCCGAGGAGAAGTCGGTAGTGAAATTGCACGTACGGCCAAGTACTTCCTTCTCCGACATCGACTGACTATCATGTGTGCCTTTAGTTTCCTCCGCTATGTTCGACTTGATGAGAAGCGTAAGGAGGTCGCGACCTTGCAGTTCGGCGTCCTCTTTAACACCCCGATTAAGCATAGCCTTCTTGTCGGCTATGATCTCTGTGCCGATACGATTCATACTAGGACGACCGTTATTAGCACAAGGCGTTCAAAACACCCACCCAAGCTCACGTTTCAAGACTTGCATCTATTTGTCGACTTTTCGCAGTGGACTGCAAACGTGATTGACATAGTACATCAGAAGCTTTACCATTCAGCCAAAAGACTCACAATTCCAAGGAAGTATTTTATTAATCCTTGAATTAGCATCATGGTTGTAACGTCTTCATTGGATTCGAACACGTTCTTGAACGCTTTCGCAAGTTCGTTTTCACCCCCGTCCTGGAGAGAGTTGAACTCGTAGCCGAATCCTAGCGTAGTACTCAGTTGATCTTGTAGATGGATTTTGTGTGTGATTACGAACCAGCTGACCCGATGACATCCAACGTCGCACGATTTAACCATGCCAGAACGTCTATCTCGACGTCTTCGGGACTGTTACCGAGTATATCCAACCAGATGTCCCGAAGCTGTGGCCGGCGGAGTGAGTCGCGAAGTCGACAATATCGGCCGCGGTGTCATACCTGGTTCGATTTTTCCCAGAAGACAGGAAGTAAGTTCCGAATCTGAAGGGCTCCAAACGACGGATTCTGTGTCTCTGTGTCAGTAGATCAAATATTTTGGTATGGTGGTATAGGGGCACCATGATCCGGCGCTTCGGTCAGACTGAGTTTAGTAAATGTCATGAGGAAACGCACTAACGCCGGGCTCACTTGTCTCTTATGAGCATCTGGGTCCGCGGCCAACAGGCCTAATGTTATGGAGTCAGTGGTCTTGTGTAATCTTAGCGTCTCAACTTTACCTTCTCCCAAAATCCGTGCCACGCTTCGTCGCTGGACTTCTCCCTTATCAAAGACACTAGGCTGGCTCATTATACTAATTCAGAAAAATTATTTAGTACTAAGAGTGTTAACGAGAGTTATAGTACTAACAAGTTTACCGCTCGCATATCCATAGTATACAACTGGTATGTCTGTTCGAAGACCACAATATTAACAAGACAGCAAAGTTACCCAGCCAACCTACATACCCCTATCAAGCCTCGGTATCGAAACGTCTTTCCATGCTTCTCAGCCCATTTCTCATACATATCTGAGCTTTGTTCGTTCAAAAGTTTGAGGAAGTGTCCAAATATGAAATTGTCGTTCTTCGGACCATCCAAGTGGCGAAGTGGCGTTCCCCATGCATGGACCGCCCAGTACAGGACGCCGCGCAACTTGACAACTGCTAAGCCAAGGAGAGTATAGAAAATGTGTTTAGGAGTGAGATAGCGCGACAAGCTACTGAGGCCAAGCTCCATAATTTCTAGTCTTGAACCCGAGTAGAGATGCACTTGGACACGGTAAAGTCGGTGGTCAACTGACGGCACTTATAATCTCATGAGCCGACACGTTCAGTGCTAGTGTGCCCTGCACGCAGGCAGCGCAGTCTTAAGAATACTGGGGCGAGCAGCGGCACAGTTACGACGCCTACGGCAGTGATCGTCAACAAGGATCAACTGATATCCCGGCGTGATCCCGGCTGTCACCCTGAGCTGATGCTGACTCAGCAGGCACCAGCGCTTAGCGCAGCGAGGTTGGTGAGGCGCCGTTTTGACCACTGTTGCCACTGTACCCGGGGAGGTGTGGTCTTAAGCATAAGTGAGTTAAAGTCATGAGTTGAGGCGTTGAGGCAATCGAGTTTGAGTGGGAAAACAATTATATATTCTGATCCAATAATTTAATAAATCTTAGTTGGGGGGTTTAAAGTCCTAAATACTAGACGAAGTGATGTGGAAAAGTCTGTATAGTGATGACATGGGTGTTAGTTACGCGGATGTAACAATCTTGCACCTCAATGGCATGCGGTCTCCTTTCTTTGGGTCTGATTTGACGTAAGGTCGAGTAGCGATAGTTCTAAGCCAGACGAATTAGCCCCACTCAGTTGTGGAAGTATGATATGCAGCTGCTTACCCTGTCTTGCTTTCGATCTCGATTTCGGGGTCAATGCTGAACTCGATCGATTGGACTAGCGAGTACAGTAATGCTTTGATCCTGAACACTTGGGTTAGTAAACGTGTTCTGGCTGAGCAAGTAGCACTCACTCAATAACAGCAAACCGGTAGCCGATGCAGGAGTAGGCTCCATTGCCAAAGCTACGTACACCATCAAAAAGGTTTGTTACCATAAATATTTCAGAAGGACTAAACCTACGTCATCAAATTACCCCAAACGCCCGGCATGTCCTTTACAGAGGATGGAAGATTCTCCCAACGTTCCGGCCTGGATATATCGAGTGTCAATAGCGATTAATTGCAGGCTAATCACATATATGCGTACCTAAACTCCATTGCATCGATGCCCCAGATGTCCTTCGAACGGTTCATAGCAAGAATTGGGACCAGGATGTTGTCCCCTTTTTGTAGTCTGTTGAAGTAATAGTCAGAATAAAAAATGTCTGAGCCCGAATCTCGCAGCATATACTCGCCTAATCTCCGTCTGACTCACGCCATATCGATCCTTGTAGCTCTCCCCAACCGGCAAGGCAGTGTCTATTGTAACCTCGCGGCCCACGTTCGGGACAACAGAGTACACCCGAAGCGTCTCGCGGACAACGCAGTCTAGGTATGGCAGCTTATCTAGATCCGCCATAGATGGTTCGTCTCCAAGTCCCGCGCTCTGTAGCTCATGACGTAGTCGATTTTGGACTTCGATGTGCTGAGTAAGTGTGTATAGAGCCCAAGCCGTTGCTGTACCACTGGTTTCGTGACCGGCAGCAAGGAAGGTTGTGATCTCTGCAGCTCGTGGTCAATAATGTAATCGAGGGGAATGTAATGCAGCTCCACGTACGACCAAGAACTTCATTATCTGACATCGACTGATTCTCATGTGTGCCTTTCGTTTCCTCCGCTATGTTCGATTTGATGAGAAGCGTAAGGAGGTCACGTCCCTGCAGCTCGGCATCCTCCTTGGCATCGTGGTTGAGCATGGCCTTCTTGTCAGCTATGATCTTCATGCCAATGCGCCGAATACTGAGGAAAGGAATGTCAATAAGAGCATCTTGCAAGCATCGAGTAGAGCTCACGTATCAAGGAGGGCGTTTAGCTTTCGGCTCTGCTTAGTAGGCTAAAAACCCGTTTGAAATGGATGCCTGAGAATTTTGTCAAACGAGACTTACGATTCCAAAGACAACATACGCTACTGCCTCGAACATCATCATAGTTGTGAGTTCTGCGTCACTGGCGCTGAACATCGCTTTGAATGCCTTTGCAAACTCGTCCTCGTCTTCGTTTTGAAGGGAGTTGAACTCGTAGCCGAACCCTGTCATGGAACGTAGTCACAAAATAAGATAAATGAGTTGTAAGGCAACCACATACCAGCAGACCCAATGACGTCCAACGTAGCACGGTTCAACCAGGCGAGCACATCTACCTCGCGGCCCTCGGGGTTGTTGTTTAACATGTCCACCCAAATATCCCGAAGCTATTGGGAGGTTAAATCATAAAAAGATATTCGAGGGATGAGATCATACTTGGTTTGATTTCTCCCAGAAAACAGGGAGTAAGTTTCGAATCTGCAGCGCTCCGAACGATGGGTTCTGTAGAGGCGCTTTAAATAACCTATGATTAACTGAAGTAATGCAGATGGCTTACCATGATGCGTCGCTTCAATATGGTTGATTTGTTAGGAAAAATGGCTAGCAACAGAACCAGGGCTAATTGCTTACCTGTCTCTTGTGAGCAGCCGGGTCCACCGACAGAAGACCTGTAATGTTCTATTTGATACAGGTTTGAAAATCCACTTGTTAAAGTTACCTTCGCCGAACATCAATTTCATTCCTCGTCGCGTTGCCTCGGGCCTATCGAAAATGCTAGACTGGGTCATCATACTAAATAAAGACAATGATTCAGCCAACAAAACACCAATAGGGGTAGTATCATTTACTGTTGAACCGCTCGCATATCCATAGTATACAGTTGATACGACTGTCCAGAAGGCAATTGCTTAGTAAAATCACAGAGAACATGTGGTTGAGCAACATACCCCTACGAAACCCCGAAACCTGAAGGTCTTCCCATATTTCTCCACCCATTCTTCGTACATAGTGGAGCTTTGCTCGTTCAATAGCTTGAGAAAGTGCCCAAAGAAGAAGTTGTCGTTCTTTGGACCGTTCAAGTGACGAAGTGGCGATTGCCAGCTGTAGATTGGCCAGTAGAGAAAGCTTCGGTACTTGACGACGGCCAAGCCGAGGAAGGTACAGAAGATCCTCTTGGGGGTAAGATAGCGCGACAAAGTGCTGATATCAAGCTCCATATCTATGAATCTGAAACGAGAGTAGTAAAGGAGGCGGGGGTAAGAGTATGTGAGCGAAGTCGACCATTAACCGCGCTTTTTAAAGCCAACTGTCGACAGGTTCCGCGTAAGTGTGCCGAGCATACGGCCAGCCTAGATCCATAAACGTCAGGCCGAACGGCGCGTGGTTACGACGCCAACGGGACAACGAGGATCAGTCGGGACATTTTGGGAACAGTATTGACTTGGCGGTTCTTCTCAGGTCCGTTGATGCTCAGCTGATCTCGGCGCTTATCAGTATCATATGATTGGAGCCTTTCGGTCGAGTCAACATTAAAGTATCCACGCGCTGTTGACGAATCATACACTGCTATCGATTGGGCGGCTGGCTGCGAGCTGGGGCTGATCCCAGGAGCCTGCAGCTGGGGATCAGATGTTGAGCGAGCTGATCGGCGAATGATAGCTTAACAGTTGGCTCCCAGCTATGCCAATACGAAATTCGTTACATTTGGGCTCAACGATCTTACTCGATCTGGCGGAGACCGGTGGGGCCAGATGATCTGGCCATCTGGTCCTCGAATGTTAAGGCCGCATTCGTGGGCCATCTGTCAGTGCAGCTGATTGCTCAATGGCACGTTTTCATTCGGGCTCCAGATGGCAAATCGATAGCAGTGTACTGTGATACGTTTTGGCTGAGAGTACCTTGAGTATGTAGAATGAACGATTGAGATGTTGCACAACTCACGGCAATGGCTCAAACCATATACTGACTGAACCAGCCACCACCTCCAGGATCCGACGTGGTTCGTTCTAGCCCACGTTTGCTTATTGATTTCCGCTAATATGTATTGTGTTACTGAGACATCTTAAACACATGAATGGAAAAATCAAAAAAGAGTTGAGAGAAAGTCAAGAGCGAGATGAGCAAACGGTCACATGATCGTAGCTTTTTTTTTTTTTTTTTGAACTACATTTATTACTCGTTACACGAACACAAGTCGAACCACGAGGTGCACAGCACAGGAACACAAAAAACATGGAAGTGTAGAACAGTCGGTATAAAAGGAAGGGGAGGACACAGTGGAGGAGGCTACGGTGGTAATGAGGTAGTAAACAAACAAAAATAAAGCGCTGGCCAATGCAAAAACAAAAACTTAGTAGGCGCAAAAAATGCAGAAAACATACACGCGACCCCACAAAAGTGAGGCAGCCCTTATTGCTCCATTCCGTCTGCGGGTGGGATCCTAAGGACAGGCCCGGAGGGAACCAGACTGTCTTCTGCAATACATTACGCTTGGCCAGAGGGTTGTCGATCCAGCGCTTGAGGTGAACCGGCTCGCCTAACACAAAAAGATCGGACTTAGCTAGTGACCGAGCCAGAGAACCATCCGGGTCTTCGAACGAGAAAGTGAAGGACGAGTGCATGCCGGTGATCGAAGCAGGGTTCTCAGCAAAAAATAGAGGGTGTAATAAAAAGTTATTACCTGATATAACACAGTTACACCATTACTCTTCCCCCCTATTTAATAACACATGATTCCACCCCATAATCACACCATGTAAATTACACCATATGATTACACCATATAATTATACTGCATAAATATGCCACCTCATTACATTGCCTCACACAGGAACTCGTGGTGGTGTAAAATACCTACAATACCTGTATAATCTACGTATTATGCCTCTGGTATTGTAGATATTTCTTACACAGGAACTCGTGGGTCTGTAAAATACCTACAATATGCGAATAATATGCGTATTATGTCTCAGATATTGTAGATATTTCTTAGGGCGGAAATATCTACAATATGCGGTTAATACCTGTATTATACCTATTATCCCTTTATTAAACCATTATCTACAATATAGCTGATAGTGCGTGAATTGAATATAAGGAAACATGCCCGACAACGCAGGACACAAAGTCCTGCGCCGTGCAAACACATCTCCGCGTCGTCGTCGGCGTTGGTCCAGACTCGACACGTGAGTGAGTTTGAAACACAAAGAGCCAAAGATACGTACCATAAATCTAGAACGGATCGGCATAATAATAGATTACTATAGCCATACCCGGAATGCCGTGTCCTTTTTGGTAGGTCGATGCGACTAGAATGGGTTATTAGGCGACAGTCTGGATAGGCAAGCTACAGCCTAAACGAGTAAGCAGAAAAGGCGTGAGCACGGATGCAGCGGGATGCCGACGATGAAGGAGCTCACGTATAGTGGAGGGTGAGACTCACTGTCCCGTCTCTTGCTCAAATCCCTCTACGATGTCGAAGTGCAGCACTCCTGGGCCAGCTACCCTCAGTCTGATGGCGGCTCTAGCAACCGCGACGAACGCAGCCGGATCCAGAGAAGCTGAATGGACCTACGGTGCTAAGTAGGGCAGGTATGTTGGGGCGTACCTTTCAGCTACCTACTACTAGCATGCCTGTGTGGTCGATGGCATGTACTCAATCCAAATCTGCTGCGGCTTTGGAACCTCCGTCTGCCGCGCCTCCAAGGCCCTTACCCACCCTGAAATCCTCATTGCAGTAATCAGCGCGAGCGGTCATGCCCACGCTAGTCGAAATGCTAGCCGCCCGCGGGAATCAACGTATGGAGTGGGACGGTAAATTATCAATCAGCGAGCGACTGGACAGTAACTCACCAGTTAGGCAGAATCTGGCTCGGATGCCAACAGCCACACTAAGCTGGGCGCCGCCGCTCGTGTAACCTTTGGCACACCTCGTCTGCCGGCTTAAACGCCGACAAGGTTGGTGAACGTAAGCGCCGCCAGAGTGGCAGGCAGCATGAGCGTGGCCGGATCTCCCAAACCGCGAGTGTGACTCACGGGTCGGGAGGACTTGTCTATATAAGTCAACCGGGCGTGCCTAATGGGATGGCGGGTGGGAAGAAAGGAGCGACGCGAGACGTTGGGCCTGACTCGGTATGATCCTGGTCAAGCGCAAGCCGAACGCGTCGCTGCGCGTGCCACGTGACCCGGCGCCACGCCACCCCGGCGTTTTCCCTGCCTAGTATTGTGCATGCAGCTCTGCGGTCTCCGCTGCATGTACTCACACTCACTTTGTTTTAGTCATTGGCGGCCTGCACCCTTGGTCTGGTAAGCCAAAATTCGTGCTGTGCTCGTCGCGTTCATCGGGGTCATCCTTGTTAAAGTCGGGGTCAGCGTCAAAGTCCATAAGATCACCGAAATCCTTCACACTCCGACCCACAAATCACACCAGGTTTGAAAAATACGCAGGTTTTCTATGCGGCTGTAAATGGTAGGTGGGTGTTTGCATTCTGAGTAGGCTCGGAAAACTTACTCGGCATACGTGTTTCTATGGCGGCGCACCTTTGAGCGTGCTTCCTCACTCCATTTAACAGCAATTTAGGCTGTCAAGTCACGGATAGGGAACAGGCTAGATGAATCAAGCGGTAGTGAGAGTGGCGGGGTGGTGAGGTGGCATCATAGGTGGTACGTCGATCCACGTCGAAGTTGAGTTCAAGTTAACGACTTAGACAAATTTGCTGGACGCACGGACCACGCGTTTGGTTTAATCGAACTCATATAACAACAATAGAATTAATGTGCATATTTCTTATATATTATATGCGCGATTTCATATCAACCGTTTGCTTATGCTCACCAGCGTGTCCCTAGTCACCGGGCTGGATAATATCGACATTATACATGTATTGTATATATTATACACACCCACGAGTTCCTGTGTTAGGGCGGAAATATCTACAATATGCGGTTAATATCTGTATTATACACATTATCCGTTCATTAAACATTATCTACAATATAGCCGATAGTACGTTAATTGAATATAAGGAGACGCGCCCAACGACGCAGGACACTAAGTCCCGCGCCGCGCAAACATTTCTCCGCGTCATCGTTGGCGTTCATTCCAACTCAACACGTGAGTGAGTTTGAAGCGTTTAAAGAACCAAAGGCACGTACCATCAGTTGAGAACGGATTGGCGGAGTGGTAAATCACTATGGCCATATTCGGAATGTCGGGTCCAATTTTGTGGTTTGGTGCGACTAGGACCAGTGGGCAGCGGTCTGGATAGGTGAGATACAACCTAAATAGATAAAAGAAGTTTGGAGTGCGGATGTAGCGGGATGCCAATGACAAAGGAACTCACATATACCGGAGAGCGGGACTCGCTGTCCCACCTTGTACTTAAATCCCCCTCGACGATTTCGAAGCGCAGCACTCAGACTAAGGGTTACCCCTAGTCTGACGGTGGGTCCAGCGATCACGGAAAGCCGGCTCCAGAGAAACAGAAACCCTATTAGCCTGTGATGCTGAGTAGGGAGGGTACGTCGGGGGCGTACCTTTCAGCTCCCTGCTCCTAGTCCGCCTGTGTAGTCGTCGGGGCGCACTCAAACCAAACCCGCCGTGGCTTCCAAACCCACCCGCCCCAAAGTCTCTGGTCCAGCAGTCAGCATGGGCGGCCATGCCTGCACCAGTCAAAACACCAGCCATCTGCAAGAGTCAGCGTAAACAGTGGGAAGATAAGCCATAACCAATTGGCGAGTGGGTGGAAAAACTCATAATTTACGCAGAGCTGGACTTGGATGTCAATAGTCCTCCAAAAAGCCCGATTGTCTCAAAACATACCAAAAGCCAACCCAAAGGTGGTGTGTGGGGAAGCCTAGCTTCAAATAATGGTGTAGAAGATGAGTAACTATCACATATAGACAGTATAATACTTAATTTGGTAACATAGGGCTGCACGTTGAACGATCCGAATCCATGACTTGGCGGAGCATGAGCAAATTTGCCTGGCGAGACGGGTTTGACGAATTGTTGTTGGGATGTGTACGAGTAAGTATGGGGAGCGGTGTACTCCGCGTTGCATTTGCACTAAATCCAAAGCGAATATCGACCTAAGTGAGTGGGATATTGGTGAAAACATACCAAAAGCAAATGAGTTGAGAAGATATGATTGTGGTCAAGCGGCGGCATCGCCACGCATGCCACGTGACTTGGCGCAGCACGCCGACGTTTTCCCTGCGGGTAGTGCGTAAGTTGCTCGGGCTCGAAATCTAGTAAGCCCTCCTCATCCTTCTCTGCTCGTAAGGGTCGCGCTGGACGGAGGAGTAGATATCTGAGACCCAAATCGTTGCCGTCATCATCAAACTCTATAGGACGTCCTAGCGACAGAGGCTGGGCTAGTAGTAGGTTTTCACGGGCTGGGGATTGAACACGAGCCCAGGACTAGAGGCAAGAGGTAGAGGGAAGATAGAGGCCGTTGGTGATCTGGAGAGTAATAAACCAGCTCATGAGGTGAGTTTGTGGTGTCTCCAAGTGCTCAGCTACGCGACGGTCCAGACTAGTTATTGCCATTTTGAGCTCCTTCATTGTTGGGAGCCGCCCCTGGCTCCTGGCGTCGGGTACCGTTTTTGATGGTCCTCAACTGTTCCGGCCAATCATTCAACAGGGCCGTTACACTGAGCCTATGATGAGGCCGTAAACAATACGTGTTTGCATTCGAGTAGTCTGGCCCGGAACACTCACCCAACGTACGTTTCGGTGGCAACACGCCATCGGGCATATTTACCTACGTTTTTCTGTTGTAGTTCTAGGCGGCCCAGGTCACAGAAGCGATGCGGCTAGGTAGACTGAGTGGTGGAGGGAGCGGCGGCGTGGCATCAGGGGGTGGTACGTCGATCCAAGTCGAAGTTGAGTTTAGGTTGATGACTTAGACAAGTTTGATGGATCGCACGGACCACGAGTCTGGTTTAATCAAAATCATATAAGGATAACGGAATTAATGTACGTATTAGTTAGGTATTATGTGCGCGATTTCATATAAATCATTTCTTTATTGCTCGCTCGCACCTCCCTAGTCGCCAGGCTAGATAATATGGACATTATACGTGTATTGTACATATTATACACACCCACGAGTTCCTGTGTCATTACACCCTTCAGTTTTACTATTTTGGTTCGCTTATATATGCATTTTGAACTAATTAGTGTACACCCAGTAGTCAATCATCTTATCAACTAATTGATTTGCCCTGTTTGAGCACTCGAAGAACCACTATAACATATATTTACTTTTATGTATAAGTTACAGCATGTAAGCTAAGAAGAATACCATCCAAAACTAAAGGCAAACCGAGCTGGGATAAGCCAACACAAACCAAACCTGGCTAAAAATTACCGAGTGTTCGGTTAGTACAGCACCACAGCCATCCGCCATATGAACACTTACCGTACGCTCACACGCGCCGACAACTGTCGAAAGGCCAGTCGGGGCATAGGTGAGAGGAGCTGGGTGAGAGCGCGGTTTATATGTTCGAAATTGATCAGGCCGGCATCTCGCGGCTGGCGCTATTCGTAGATCGTAAGACATTTGAACGGATGGTTGATTTCCGATCAGCCGCGATCGGCATCCGCCCGGCCCTACTCTCCCACAGTCTCCTTTCAACCTCCTCAGCCCAATTCCCCGTCACTCTCCTTTCGTATCGCTAGTTCTCTGTTGCCGCCGAACGATGTGAGCGCGCCGACTCGACTTGAGCTGCCGTACCTGGGACCTTTTTCCCAGTAGGAATACGTGGTGTTTTGCAGGTACGCTACTTCCCTCCCTGTCCCGACTCCCCACCGTCCTTAACACATTCGCCTTCATTCCCCTCCGTCAATGCCTGCGCCGAGCATGGCCTCGCAAAACACCACGCCCTCGTCGGTCTCGCCTGTCGTGCTCACCGCCTCGGCCCATCTTGCAGGCGTCGAATCCGACGAGCCTTCACAGCGCCAGAAGGTTATTGACACCTTCCTTGCCTGTACGAAGCTCCGCAAAGGTGCGTACCGTTCCTCACATACCTGCCTCGCCCGCCTCGCCGTGCCTTGCCTCGCCTTGCGTGCGCTGTGTGCTGTACAGTGGCTCGCGAGTGCCGTCATGGCTGGTGCGCGTTTCCTAGCGTTGTTAATGCAGGGCGCGTAGCCCGGCGCGCACAGGCACCCTAATTCTTCTTCTCTATTCCACATCCCCGCCAGTTCCGACGCTAACTGCTCTCACCTACAGCTCGCCTGCATCCCCTACCCATATGGATGACCGGCACACGATCCCGCGTTGTAGTCAGGGCAATACTGATGAGCGCACTCTGTTCGGGCGCCGTGCCTTTGTTTCCGTGTCCTCGCCCGTGCGGCGGCGGCGATGTTTTGTAAGTACAAATCTCATCAACGCGTTTGTATCGTTTCACTGATCTCTCCTTCTTCATTCTGTGTACCCTCGTGCGCTCGTTCTTGGTCAAAACACCAGCGTGCTCAACGAAACTCTTTTTGTCTCCGGCCGCGGATGCTTTAGCCCCACTGGCACGTCCTCACGCGCACGCTACCTTTGCACACCCACCCATCGTTCATGCTGATTACTCCGAGCATTCTGAGCGTTTTATACTAGGTTGCCGGTCTCGTTATGTCATCACCCGATGACTGCATTTTCGTTCCCAACCTCTCTCCACCTGTCCGACGCCGAACCTCCTTCGGCGCCTCCGTCATCAACTAACACGCATGCGCAAACGGTGAGCAGCAGCCATTGTGTCACTCGCAATTGGGCACACAACGTAACATCACCTATATAGGGATTTAAACACGCCCGGCTCGGGTTTCAGGTCACTTCGTGCGTGTATCCCCTATTGCTGCTGATGTAGGACCGCACTCCTCACTATGTCCTCCCTTGCTGTATTGTTACGTCGCTCTAATATACATGTTTTCCCCTGAAACACTGTTGCTTGAGTACGCTTTTTTACGCTTTTCGATATTTTCATTTTTAAGCATAATTTGGGTCATAATCCCAACGTGTTACTGCCGGCTATTACATTCGGGTGTTATAGTTACCCCACTGTAATTTACAA
Source organism: Ceratobasidium sp. 428 (assembly GCA_019623705.1). Classification (NCBI taxonomy): domain Eukaryota; kingdom Fungi; phylum Basidiomycota; class Agaricomycetes; order Cantharellales; family Ceratobasidiaceae; genus Ceratobasidium; species Ceratobasidium sp. 428. Next base: position 36,524 of record WSTJ01000099.1, read on the forward strand.
GGGTTATCTGGTGTGATTGGGTGTAATCACGGCGTTACTCTTCCCCCTGATTTAATAACACCAAGGATTTTTGCTGAGTTGCGCACCCATCTCGGGGCACGTGTGATCTTGAGAGTCTGTATAACGGGGTTGAGTAGAAAAGACTTCTTCACCTCCTCTTCCGAGTAGGTGGGAGAGGCCTGGGTAGAACGAGTTGGTACGCTGGACACCATGAGCTTAGCCCACGGTACGTCACGGGTGACCAGGAGGGGAAAGGAACGGGAGAGGCCGGGGGAAGTACCAAGAGTGGTTTTGACGAGATCAGAGACAGCTTCTACCACACGGTCCAGAGTGCCATGCGGGAGAGAGACAACAGCGTTGTTTCGGCGGTTCCGATGAAGGCCGAGCAGGGGGGTGTCTTTGGTGGCGGGGCAGAGGGCCATGGCAAGACGGAGGCGGCGGTATGGGTCAGACGGGCCATTGGCAAAGAGGTAGGCGAGGGGAAAGGAGGAGTCGGAGGGGTCAGCACGGCGGATGATCAGGCGGATAGGTTTAAGTACAGCCACAGGACCCTTGCGGGCCGAGGGTCTAGATATTGAGCGAGGGGATCCGGAGACGTGGGAGGGGTGTGGGCGGGGTGGGCCGGCAAGGTCTAGAGTCCCTGCGGCAACATCTGCATAGGATTTGATAACGGTAGCGGGGTTAGGGTTGGAGACAGAGGGCGGTAAAGCGGGTGGTGGGGAGGGGGCGTCTGTGGCGATGGATTTGTGGTCAACGGGTTTAGGGGCCGGAGGAGGGGAGGAAGGAGGAGGATGGGTCTTCAAGGGGCAATGTTCAATACAGGAAAAACTGCGGCCAGGTTGTGAAGTGTCAATGCATTGGTCGAGTAGGTTGACCGAGTCAATAAGATGTTTTCGCATTAGGAGTGCTATAATAGTAAAGGTGTGACGGGGGGTGTGCGGTTCGAGCTTAGCTGCAATATCCGCTGAATCCTTCAAGGTTTGGACCAGTCTGAGGACATCTTGGATAAGTTGGGTGACTAGGGGATCGTTGGGAGCGGGTTCCTGAGAGGGGGATGGTGTTGCCGGGGTGTCTGCAGCAGGACTAGTAGTGGCAAGGGTGGGCTCAGGTGCAGGGGTAGGCTCAGCGACGGATTTGACGCGTTTGCGCGGACGGTGGGACATCGTCGTCGTCGGCGTCACGTCACATGATCGTAGCTAAACCATCGTGAGCAACCACCACCAGCACGTCTCGAAACAACATCCCCTTGCGGTCGAGACCTGAATCAATTCTGGATAACTTCGATACACACTGAAAATACGCCTTGAACTACTCGGGCTCGGGAAATTTTTTCCATTTGCAACGTTGAGGCACTCTTTTGTCGACTGTTCTTGCGGCCGAACCTAGACCTGGCGGGGATACTTACACTCCGGAATCGTAAACATTGACCGCTTTCGTCGACCACATTACAACATCTATATCTGGCTCTTTAGACTGCCGAAATCGGCGCCCTGAGCCGCCGGTTCGTTGGGCCTGCGCTAGGCACAAGCCGAACGTCAAGCCCCACAGCCGTAGACTCCGCACGTGGAGTACGGATACTGTTGCCGAGACTCCGATTTGGTCAAGTCGGCCTCGTGTGATAGAAACTAGACTTGGCAAGTCTATAGGAGAATATTGGAGATGCTCGACCCATGTGGACGACGACATGGAGATAGCGGATGAGCACTTCTATGGTACTTTAAATTAATGCGCTCATACTTGCTCTCAGCCCGTGGCGTTGATTGCGGCATGTGGACTCCGAGCGATGTGCAAGTTGGGCCTGCTGACCTTTCATCGTATCCGGCGAAATCAATGTCGTCAGTCGCTCCACGCTTATATCCTCGTCCAATCATACTTGGAGGATCTGCCCGGCCCGTTACCTCGCCTCGAAACGCCCCAACATAGGCAACTTTGAAACCTTCCCCCGCCCTCTGCTCCTTAGCGGTCAAGGATTTTGTGGTCTGTCCCCTATGGAACGGCTCGGCCATACACACCACCGTACCGCTCCTCGTCCCGTCGATTTCCGGTTGTGAGGCGCCGCTTTCTCCTTGGCACATTTGCCTTTCCCGGTCCACGTTTGAAACCTGAGACGCCGCCGGTTCGTATCCCCTGCATCCATTCCATGATGGGAGTTTCCTTATGTAGCGTGAGTTACTCTTTTGAGCAGTATGCCCTGGCTGCAGGCTGATAGGCCTCGAGTCTTGTCCATATACGCACATCACCTATTTGATACGTTCGATTTGCGCCGGCCCATTTAAGTGCACCGGATTAGCCTTCTTGGCTTACCCCTCCTTCCCCCTCTGAACTTCGTGCCACTTTCGCTATGATCAACGAAGGTCCTCCAGGTGGTCACCTCCCCTCCGTCCCGGAGATCCTGATGGTAATCGCTAATACACAACGCCTCGGTCGTAAGTACATTCCGATTTCCGTATCCCTCTGCCTGCCTGCTCGCGACTGTTACTCTTGCTATTGGACAATATCACTAATCGGGCCATTTTAGTTGCGGCTTTTACATTCCTTCTCTATGATATTGTCCTCACACTACCCGCGGAGATGAAATATATCTGGGGCACTCGATGGACCTTCGCTCGAATAGCTTTTCATTCGAATCGGGCACTTGGGTTCTTTGGAACATTGTAAGTGAGAAATTTGATAATTGTAACGAGAGCTGACCAGAGCTGTCTTTAGGATGCTCGTGGTTGGTACGTAGTCACAAACACATCCTATAACTTTTGGGTTTGATCCGGTCCTCCATAGTGTCATTCAGTACCAATCTATCAGACCAAGTACGTACCACCCCTTTCACCTTTCATACCTAACTAACAATCAACCTGCGATCAGACGTATGTCCACTACCTTGCTCTTCGGCACGTTTGCCTGGATCTTAACGTCCGGATTCAGGTGCACAGGGTTGATGTTCTTTTACTTCTTCGAAACTCTCATAGCCCGTACCATCGTCGCCGGTTAGTATTTAATACGCTAGGAGTAAATCGGACTCGCTGAAACTTGTGGACAGGTGTTTTGATCATGCGTGTTTGGGCAATGTACGACGCAAAGTGAGTGGTATCAGCTTCATGCTAGCTATTTGTGCTAACAGTTGTCATAGGCCATGGCTTTTAAAGTAAGCTTGCAGCATCACTCGTTCTCTGTAGCACTCTGTATCTAATTTCAACTAGGACTTTGTGGTGCATGTACTTCGTGCTTATCATCCCAAGCTTGGTCCTGCTTTTCATTCGACTAACATCGGTGAGTGTAGTGCTTGCACTCCTGGTTTCCATAGCTGATGATCTCCTTATAGAACGAAAACACTTTGCCTAATCTCGGTATGCACCCGAAATTATATTTTGAGTTCCGTCTCCTAATTCTCTGCCCATAAAGCACCCGGTCTTATCACCGGATGCCGATTCAAGCCACTCATATACTTCAACCTCTCGTACATGACATCGTTTATCTTCGAGACGACGGTCTTCGGCATGACGCTATATAAGACCTGGAAGATGACTCGAACACCCTTGATGAAGAGGTTAGCGCGAGAGTAAGTCTTCTCCGCCGTACTATATGCGCTACAAGCTAACACACGAGATGTGTTGACTAGTGGATCTTACTACTATTTCTTTACCTTTGCCACTCTTTTGTCGATGGCGGCTAGTTATGCATATCCTCCAGCCAGTTGTCTTGTCTCACGATCAGGGTGCGTTAACGCCTGTTCGACCTTCATGAAGTATTCATGACTTAAACACTCTGTATTCATGTAGGGTCTTCATGGCTGCGATGAGCGCCATGTGCAGTCGCATGATCCTCTCCGGACTTTCGTACCAGCAAAAGGTCGTGATTATCGCTCCGACAGTAGACATGCAAGCTATCGCGTTCCCTCCCGGCTTCCTCGAATCGGATCACGAGCTAGAACTAGAGCCAACCTCACCATCTTGTGGGATACGATCTAACAAACACATCGTGTGATGTTGCTATGCTGGTCAATATAGAGAGTGGGACGGTTCTGTTGGCTGTATACCTAGTTGTTATTATGTCATTTGTATATATGGGGTGTATGTAAGATGATAAACACGATGGGTCAAAGCTGAATTCATTTAATCGAGGGAGGGAATGTTTCACGTAATGCTCATGACAGGTCCACCTTTCATGTACATTCCAAACCTCATCTTACCTTCGGCAAACTGGCTCTGCCACGCAGTCTGAATTTCGCGTGCTCAGCATGACACGACCCCGATCGTAAGTCAGCGCCTGGATCGCTGGATATTTGGATGCTTTGATTTTGCACCGACGCGATCATCTATCGAGCCATCGATGGGTGTTGGAAGCCTAGAATTCGAGCCTCATTATGTCCTTCAGAAACTTCAAGATCGTGATCAATTTTAAAGCAGCGGCCATCTACACAATCAAGTACTGCTCAACTCCAACCCGCATTTCCTTGCTAAAGTCTACCGATCCCGCCTCGTTAACCCTCTCTACACTCTCTACCCCTACTCCGATTAAACTCTTTTCTGACATGAAGTCGACCTGAGTTATCGGGACAATGCGTTGAGATTATGCGTCCGAGAAAAGGCAACATAACGTACCTTGACGGGGAAGAACGCCTCGGCATCGTCTCCTCCAACACTAAACTCGAGCGAACCCGTAGTTTCCGTATCAGCGGAGACTTGGGGAGTAGTCCAGTCGAGGGAGTGGGTCGAGGGGTTGATTGTCCATGAGCCGGTGTGTGAGGTTACGGTCGGGTAGGCACCGCTCCTGCAACGAAAGTTAAGGACCAACTAGTGGGGAAAAGCATTGGAGACGAACGGTAGAGGGATACTGATTGTAACGTCCTGCAGATCGAGCTCCTTGTTCTCGAGTTCCCACTCAATATTCACTTCGCACGTGCCATCTCCTGCCGGAGATGGCCAACAATTGACTAGAAACCGTTTCAATCTCAAGCGCACAAATAAAAAAGACAAACACTCACTCGACAATGGAATACCGCTCTCATCCTTCGAACCCCACCTCCATTTCAATACACCCAACGGCTGACCGATAGGGAACGCCCTTGCCGGGTCTTTGAGCTTCACCTCTCCAGCCACGCCCGCTGCTCCCGTAAACTTGGCTACGTTCGGATGCTGCTTAAACTGTGCGCCCTCTCCTCCAGCCCCAATTGGTGCCATCACCAGTCTCACACGCGCATCGGCCGAATCGTTGACTTTGAGATCCAGGTCGCCCGTGATCTCGAGTTCCTTGGGTCGACCATCGCGCAGGACGGTCGCCTTGATGCGTTCCTTGACGACGACATGTACAGACTTTTCTTCGACGGCTGGGCCGGAGGGTTGTGGGGGGAGGGTCGCGCTGGAGGAGAGGTCTGTGGGTATGGGTGTGCCGGGAGCCGAAGCTTCAGGCGTGGCTAGTTCGCCGCCAAGAGCGTCCAGGAGGTCGGATTGTTTTGCTTTTTTGCCAAGCTTCATGCCGGAAGCTTTGAAAGCTGGTTTGAGAGAAGATGGTTGGGGAGACACAGCGCTGCATCATTTGGTCAGTATTTTTAGAGCAGCTGAAAAGACAGAGAACTGCATACCGACGTTCCGCTGGAGGCTCGAAACGAGGTACACTGGAGTATCCACTGCTTCCCATTCCAGCACTGAGATAACTGCTCCCACCTCCGCCTCCTCCACCGGCTCGGGCGCGCTGTTGCGCCTCGCGACGTTGCATCTCGAGTTGCTTCGCGCGTCGTTTGAGTTCTTCTTTGGCCTCTGCTTCTTTGTTCTACCGGGTATTAGTGAGTAAGAGCGACAGTAAGATAAGGAAATATTAAGGCGCACTTTGGCGATAATTTCCTGAATCTTTTCTTCGTGACTCTCCATCTCTAAAATACTCCGAACTTGCGCAAGCCCAACCTGTTCTCTGTATCCTAGACTCACGACCTCATCGAAGGCACCAAGAAGCTCAAATGCATTGCGAACGATTTCGCGTTCATCCGCGCTCCTGCATAGATCTGATGTAACCCGAGCAAGTAAATGCAGAGTCTCGATGTCTTGAAGGATGTTAGAGCCTTTGTTGGTGATCAAAAGGATGTATAGCTCCTCGAGCGGCTGGTACACGTAGCGAACATCCTGGGCTTCGATAGATGTGTGCTGAGAGTTGGCCGGAATGAGTTTAGGGAACGAAGCAAGGAGACCATCGATACGTGAGCGAGCCATTTCGCGAAATTGTCGAGAAATTACCGCTGTAAGGTTATATGAGTATATCTTGAGTTAGCGTATCACGAGGGTTAGAGGACTTACGTTTCCCGGCTTTTGTGCATATTGATGCCGCCAAAACAACCTTGAGATCTATCCGTTCAGTATTCAAGCATGGCCTCTGATTCAGTAAATTAGGAGTTCACCATTTTTGCTAAATGAGCTAGGTGAGATCAAGGATGAGGACGGGCATGACAGACGTGTCGTCTAAGCGCCGTTATCACGTGGGGCACGGCTACCTATTTCACTTCACGCTCTCAACCGATGCTCTTATTTCGGAGCATCAATCTGTCCATATACAATTCATGCATAGTAAGTGTATAGCGGGCGAATATGCAGCTTGCTTTAATGACATATAGCGCATATATGCGCTAAATAATTGCCATACCTTCGCATGTTGGCTTAAAACAGGGGGGCTAATGTTCAATGCTGAGTTGCAAGAGATTCATTGGGGAACAATTCGGCTCAATTTAAGCACAATAGCAAAAGCTGATACATTGTGCAGAGCTCTTGTTGAGCTGTCTCAAACCATCTTGGGAATGTTGATAGTAGCAATCTTCCAGACTTTGCCACTCTGCTCGCTAGTCAAGCCCGAAATGGTGGTTCCGCCGGATGCAACACCAGTTTTGCCGAAGTTGGGGTCGGCAGCATCGAGCGTGATGACGGTGTTGGTGTACTTCTGAGGAGAGACTGTGCCGTTGCATCCGTCATTGCATTCAGTTCCGGTTCCCCAACCTGCAAACGGTGTACATCAATAATTGGCCTTTTGGCTCTACTAAATGTGACGTGCCTTTCATGTACGGACCGGAGTCAGAGGTCAACTAGTGTATGGTAGTGAGATATCAGGGTACACAAGTAGTTATTGCAATTAAAACTAACTGTAGAGACGACCTTGCCCGCAATGGTGACGGTCTGTGTCCAAGTCATCTTGTTGGAGCCGAGTTTGCTATACGGCGAAATTAGTGTACAAACATAATCATGATATCAAAACACATGACACTCACTAGTTAATCGTCACAGCATCGGTAGGGTTTACAACGCCAGCTGGTCCGTCGCGCTGGCCGAACCAACCGAAGACGGACGCCCGAACGCACCACTGAGTCTTGGAGGCACCACACCAAGCGTTGTCGGGCCATTGCTCGAGGGTAGCCTACAATATAATGCTAAGATATACTATACGACTCATTAGGGAGCTTAGGTCTTACTTGAATAAGATCACCGGTTCCATTAGACATCCCTGGCCAGAGGAAGAGAACACCCTTCTGGGAGGACGGGGGAGTACCTGGCGTAAGTGTTGTCGTAGCTTCAATGATGTT
>WSTJ01000100.1:0-44070 GCA_019623705.1 Ceratobasidium sp. 428
CTACGTCAACATGTCTAAATATCGTAACTCGGCAGATTGACAGTTTTGACGGCTTGCTTTTCTCCTTTTCTTGCCACAAGCCTCGAGGCTTGGAGTGGACAAGAAAAGTTCATTTTTCTCGAGAACGCCCGTTGTATCGTCAAGAATTCATCAGAGCCAGCCGAAATGAAGGCATTACAGTGTAGTTGCCCGAGGCAAAATGAAAGAAGCTTGAGCGCGCTTGTTTACCCACGCCGATACCTCGAAATACAATCACGGACTAAATCGGCCTCGTAACGCCGTGACTCTAGACCCCGGAGACCAGAAGCGGGCCAATCAAGTTGCTAAAAGGTACCAACAGAATTATGGTCGCCTGAGCGTTTTGTATCAGGCTATACAAGGAAAAGTGTCAGATTTTAACTTTCTGGCAGCTCGGCACCGGGCGGTTATTCGTCTTTTTCGTATTCCCCACGGTCTAGCGTAAAGGTTTTATTTCAGGTCGAGATGTATGCTGTATCCGCACCTAACTTTTTTCGTGGATGACCGCGGCTACCTTGCCGACCTGATCTGCATGTGAACATCCTACGTAGGCCGAGCCGTTTTGGTCGACGATCTCTATTCAAACAACTCAAGGTGTGCAGCGCAGCTCATGATTCGGCTTGATAGAACGTCACTCGAGCCGATCTGTACAGATACAGGTTCGACGGCAGCTAGGAATAAAAATCCATGGTCTCTCTTTGTATGCAACTGTCAAACTGGTTATGAGCAGAAGCAGCGCATACGTTATACATACAGGTCTCTATGAAACTTATACGGTTCTTATCCTCGTTGGCCAAAAGCGGAAGAACATTCAAACGCCTAAAGCCGCGCTATCCGCCTAGAATTCTACGCCTTCAAGAATAAGATGTATAAAGGACATAGAATGTACCTTCCAGAATCCAGTGCTACATACAATCACGCAAAAAGATAACATAAACGCATATAGACCACCCAAGGGCTCGGCGAATTAAGAAAGAAAAAAGCGATGCGGGGTATGGTGCCAGCGCTGTGGGGAAACGTAGGAATAGCAACGGGTATAAAAATAACAAGAGTGGCGGCGGTCATCTAGAGCTAGAGGCCAGCATGCGTGCGAACGGGCATAGGCATGATTAGAATAAACGGGCAAATAAAGTGGACGAAAAAAAATGAAAGAACCAGCGTCCGACGGGCCCGAACTCTCGGAGTTTCCTCGGCGTATTAACGAAACAAAACCATGTGGCTCACGGTTTTAGAAGTTTGACCAACTGATAACTTCCTCACGCGAGCTCCACACTGCAGTAGGTTCACTACTCATCTCAACCTTGACTCCCAGGCTCGTGTTTCGCATAGGGCGAGGGAAAGTTTCGCCTGATTTAGCTGGTGAAATAAACAAGTAAGCACGAGATAAGAAGTCGTATGGTACAGAAAGGTGTACGATCAACGAAGGTCTATGGTATGTGGTGGAGGAAGATGATGGTATACAGTGGAAGGAAGAATAACGATGGATAGAGGAACGAACCGTCGCGACAGATAGAAAAAGGAAGCGGAAGCAAGTAGGAAAATGAAACATACCTTTGGTGAACACAAACGCCGGCACTGCACCAATCTCGACCTCTCCAAACCGGTCTCGCCCAACCACACACCATTCATCGTCGAAAGTCTGCAGAAGCGTTACCTATTCACAGTCGACGAAACAAAGTTAACGCTCGTTTGTTGTACTCTCTTCGAACTCAAACGACGAACCTTTTCGCCCACGCGCAGCACAAGCTCGTCTGGCAACAACGGCGGAAACACGGTCTGGACTTTCCGAGTGCTTACAACTGTGGCTGAGCCAGAACTCTGTGTTCGACCATGCGAGAATGAGGGCTTGGGTGAGTGCTGTGGTTTGAATACGGCCGAGAGGGGGGTCGATACTCCGGACGCATCTAACATAATTGTTTATGATTAGGTCACACTCTCAAGACGATATGATGAAGAGTGAAACTCACAACTAACACGAACACTCCTCACATCCCCAATGCTCAAACTACTCGCCGCATGCCGATGACCCATCGCCTTGTACGGTATCCTCCCCGCAAAAGACCCCACCGGCTGACCAAACGTCCCAGCCGTACCAGGGCGCGCTCCACTCGGCGAAGGCGGTACAATCCGTTCCTCTCCACCCCTAGGGGTAGGAACAGGAGATGCCGGTTGGTTAACAGTGTGAGAAACCCGGCTATCTTTAGAGTGCACACTCGTAGGCCGGTCCTTGTCCACGCGAATCCCGAGGTGTTCGCCTAGCTTCATCCCATCTCCAAACATACTCGCCCGGAACGAAGAAAATTCCGGCATATCAACCGTCTCGTCCCCCTCTTTCTTCTTCTCGTCTCCGTACCCATTTGGGCCTGGGCTGGGTGCTACACCGGCGGCAACAGCCAACGCCCTCATCGCACTTGTCGCTGCCAACCCTTGTCCCTGGCCCGATTCACGTCCCTGAGCGTGACCCTGCTCGTGTATCGATTTCGCGCGTGCGATGGCGGGCCCGTAAAAGTTCTGCACCGATGAGGGGGTGGAAGGAAAAGGGGGAGGAGCTGAGAAGGGATACGGCTGGTTTGCGCGTTGGACGTCGATCGCTTTAAGGTTTGGACGCGGGTGGCCCTGAATGGGAACTGGGAGCACAACGTTGGACGTGACAGGTGCACGCGACACAGGTCGAGAACGGTTCGTTGGAGACAGAGCGTTATAGTCACTAATTAACCGCATAAATCATAGGTTAAAACGAAAATAGCATAACCAAACTCACGAAGAGTCAAACGAGCTTTTGACCTTATCTCCATATACGAAATCGACGACGTGTGTATCATCCGATGCGCCCCACGCCTCTTGCATCTCCGGGTGCTCCTGTCCGTTTACGCTCGCTCTCGCCACCTTGATACCGCGCTCCATCGACGTCCGCGCCGCCGTGCGCCTCCGTTTCCGACACCACCGGAGGAATACCAAAAGCCCAAGTGAGGCGACCCCCACCACCGCTAGGCATATACCGACAATCATCGTTGGAGTTACCGCGTTTGGTTGATCTGTCGGCACTTCTGGGACGTTTCGGGCAGTCGGAGGAGAGTGAAGGGTGCGAGGGGTGAACTGGTGACGAGGGGGATGCGAATGGCCAGTAGGTGCCCGTATCTTGGTGAGCACAAGTTTATGCTTCATCTGTCCTTGGGTGCGCAGAGACATATCGTAACCGTTGTGTCCACGTTGGCCGTATGCGGATTATAAACAAAAATTCACGCCTGGAGCGGAGTTATCTATCTATGACGTCTAACGAATGTGAATGTTGAAAAGAACGTGGGCGGTCCAGAGCGACTTGAAAAACTATAGAACAAATAAAATCTGCAAGACCAGTTTCGCCAAGCGTCGACACCGAGGGAGGGTCGGGGGACGTGGAGAAAGAGAAAAAACAAGAGGGACAAAAAGATCGCAAGCGAGGCTTTGAACCTTTTTTTGCGCAATATGCACCAACTAGCAACCAAGGCGCATCATGAATATTAGCCGAAGCAGAGTCGAAGCGGCCGAGACCCTATCGCGCCGTGTGGGTCATATTAACTATGATATTGGTGCATTCCCTATCGGAGCAAGTAACAGTTAATCCAGTTCCGCAAAGCGACCTGGTATTTTTTGTATGTTTTTCCATTGTTCGATACATTCGCCTGGGTAAGTGGCGGAGCAACCAGCGGCTCGACCACGGGCTCGACGCGCGGGTAGGACAACAAGTGGGATGGGGTAAGGCCGAAACACCTCGAACAAGATCAAATTGCTTAATGAGAAGGCCTAGCTAGGTAACCATTATGTCACGTGCAAATGACGCGAATCTATTGGCGTAAGCGCTGTGGCGATGTGAGCAATCCTCCGAAATCAAGCGGCTCCGTATCCAGCCTATCGACGTCGGAAAGTATAAAAGCGAGGCGGCCCTGAGGCCGAGCGCCAGCATGATATCTCCCGTATGGCTCCCAGCGTTCTTTTTAATGTGCCTCTAGGCTGACTGAATTCCGGCTACCGACCTGCACCGGTGGAGGCATTAACGCGTAGCTATAATTGTGGCCGCACCTGATGCCTTTGTTCGAGAGCTCGGTCTTATACTACATGCGGTTGATTATACGTAAAAAATATTCACGACCCGTTGAGAATAATTGGATAACCAACCCCGGCGTCACAGAATCGTCGTCGGGCGACCCAGACGCATTCATACCCCGAAAAAACGGTTTGGGTGCAGCTGAAATTTTCGCAAGTATTGTGCTGCTGTATAAGTTCCGCGCATATAGCCCATAGTTAAACTTTAACCTCTAAATCCGATCCAGCCTTTGCCTAATGTATCGCTCCATATGAAACTTCTCTCGCTTTCGAGTCAAATTCTTGGCAACTCGCTATGCCCTCCTGGTCTCGACCTCAACCTCAAGTTGGACTAAAACAGCCGACTTCGTTGGATCAAACAAAACTTGAGTTCTGAATCTCTGAGTGACAGAGCGCGAGTTGTGTCAAGTTGAAAAGTAAACCCCGCAATCTCCGATCAGGACCAATTTGCCCTTGAACGTGAAAACGTTAAGATTCGAACCACCTCACATCCAGGTGATTGCCAAGGAAAAAAACCAGCTTCCGGAACTTCTATGACGCAATAAATCCAGGGGCAGACTATATGCTCGGTGTTCGAAGAACGATTGAGGTGGCCAGTCGCTCTACGCGGGGGTTTTACGGCGGTGCGGCATAGAAGAAAGGTATTCCATAGGATATATAGCCCCGTTAAGCCTGTCTTGATAGGGTTGAATTTTAAGTTTACTACATGGCGTCCGTCTCAAAATTTGAGCTGAAAGTATGTGCACCCGCCCCAAAAAACTTACTAAACGCCTATTATCAGGGGGTTTCACGGTAGCCTCACCTAGTACCTCAACTAGCACACCAACTGGGCCTCAACTCCCATTCGAGTGTCAATTTTGACCCTCTTGATACTCCACCTAGTAAAACCCCCTAATAGGAGATTTCACGATAGCGGAACTGGGCTTCAACTGGGCCCAACTCGGGCTCAGACTCGTCGCACCAATCTAGCCCTGAGGACCACTACTCGCAAGTACCTATACTATATACGCACCATTTACACCAAGTTCCTACGGAGCACTATCTCATGAACCAGAGCTTTTTTCAGGCTTAGAAGGGCCAGAATCGACTCAACTAGTGGCACTCGAACCCGAACGGGCCCGGTTTCGCTATCATGAAACCCCTTAATGCAGAAAAAAACCAAAATCGGAAGACCAATCAGAGATGGTCGTATAGACAAACTCTCATTTAGCGTGAAGCTAGAGCAACTAGTAAACACTATATAAGTTACGTTCCATATGAACGCCATAGGGAACGACACTCGACGACTATCCTACGTTTTCCCCATGCGAACCGTCTCCCGCCAAGACCTATAGAAGAACATCAGCTTCCGGAAGTTGGAACTCCTATGACGCAATCAAACTCAGGGGCTGATTATATGCTTGGTACGGCTTCGAAGAGCACCGAGGGACAGGTCAGTTTACACGTCGCTCAATACAGGTTTTCTCTAGCCACAAAGGATGATATGGGATGTATACTAATCCTCATTGAACTTTCCCCCGAAACAGGCGGGTCACCGTTTTGCGTGAGTTTGAGTGGCGAGCAGCATTGCGTTCTACACGAACGTCATAGGGCTATCCCACGTTCTCCCATGTGCTTCACACTTAACATCCCAACAACCATCTCCCGCCAAGACCTTCAGAAGAAAATCACACCTAGCGAATTCATCTCACCCAAATTCAAAACCAAAAGAAAAAAAAAACAATTTGTAATCCTAGACAAATCTCAAGTGCCAAGGTAACCAAATTGAAATAGTATCATAAACTCCATATCTGGCATAACCTATGTAAACTCAACGGCGAGCATGGACTGTACCCAGGCTTCGTGTGTATGCAAGTTCCTAAGCGTATAGGATAGCGGCCTTTATCCCGATCCGCGAGCCGACCTCATCTAGGAACATCCCAAAGAAGCACAACAAAATGTTCCAAGAAAAAGGAAGCACAATCAGTCGCTACGCACCACACGCCTTTCTCCCTTGCTTCACTCCTTTACCTCTCCCTTCTATAGTCTAAGTTTCACCACAAACCAAAAGTAGAATAAGAACAAAACCCATCATCTAAAATTACACATTTCAATCAAAAAGTCCAAAAAACAGACTTTCCACAAAAGAAAAAGAGAAGGCTATTCCTCAAAAAAAGTAAGATAAAAGGGATAGCAACAACGAAGAAAGACAAGCGAAAAACCGAGTAGATCAGATTTTGGGGGCATAGAGTTTATACGAAAGATAGAGAGCGGTAGGTAGCTAGCGAGTGTGTGCGAGAAACAACGAGCGTGTGCCCCATAGGATGACAAGTCGGTTTTTTACTTGAGAAAGAAACTAGAAAAGAAGAAAAAGGGGGATAGTGCGCCAAGGCAGAATGGAGAAACGCGAAAGAACTAGCGCACGAGTGCGAGGGTGGTAGAAAGTGGTGAAAAAAGTTCAAGAAAAAGAGGCGGGAGTACTATCATCAAGTATTAGAACACGGTAGAGAAAACAGACGGGGACAAGACATACCAAACTCTACCGCACCAACGCCGCCTTGAACAACTCAACAGGGGGCAAACTCCTCCGTTCCCGTCCCTCCTGCTCCGCCTTGCGATCCTTATGATCCAACGCCCTTACAAGGTTATTCAACGCAACCAAATCCTTCGTCCGCGCCTGCTCAGCCTCCTTTCTCCGAATCTTACTCGACGCGGTCGACCCAGTCGACGCAGACGCAGAGTGGGTATACGGTTGCCTCGGCCCGGTCATGCTCAGGAACGAATCTGATCCACTTCGGTTATGGTATGGATTGGAGGGCTCTGCCTTTTCGGGATCCGCGAATGGATCTACAACAGAGGCGTGGGCGTCGGAAAACGGATCAGATTTGTCTGTGCTGTACGCCCCGCCTCCGACTGCGTTGGTCGTGCCTAGTTTGCGCAGGACGTCGCCGGCTGGAGGACCCGAGTCGACTCGGGAGTGCGAGTGCCCGCGTCTGCGTGCGCGTTTGCGGTACCAGAGGAAGAGGAAGAGTGCGCCTATGGCTGCGGCGGCGACGATGGCCATAATGATCGCTGCGACTGGCAAGTCGTTCTTGGGCGAGCTGGAAGATGAGGAGGGCGTGGAAGATGGGGCTGTAGGGGGAGCGGGCGTGGAGGTAGCGGGGGCGACGGATAGCTTCGGGTCTACGTCGGTGCCGACAAAGATAGGCGAGACGCTCATCGTTGCGGCATTGCCGTCTGTTGCAGCGCCTACAGGAGCGCTAACCGCGGACGAGTCAAAGACAAGTTGGGTGGGGAGCGAGTTGCTCGCGACTTCGGTTGCGGTGTTGACGGCGCTGCCTAGACTAAGGGTGGTCGTGGGTTGGGATGCGCCCGCGGGTTGGGAGGAGGTGGGATCAACGAATAGCGTCGTCCCTTGTCGGGGACGGTGTCGGTTGGACATGGTGGTAGAGAGAGTGAGAGCGTAGGAAAGCGGATCAGCAAAGGATTGAGATATAGTTTGAGTTAGAAGTCGAGGACAGGGGGTCCGGTCGAGTGTTGTTGTCGAATCGATCTTGCTACAGCCCCAGGCCGCAGATATCGCATTGCACGGGCCACTGAGCTGGCGGGGCGGTCGTTGGCGAACTGGCCAGACGTAGAAATATGATGAGCTTGCGAGGCTGGTGCAAGCGGAGAGCAGAAAACGGGGTCGTGAAGGGGCGGCTCGTGTTTACCCCAGCAACCGACCAGGGGTCTCAGGGTCCTGCGGCGGTGCTCAATTTGGAAGTTGCCAGATGCGAGACGAATCCGTTGTACCGCATGAGTCTATACAGAGAGTAAACCAACCAGCTTAGGTTGAAAGATTTGAAGAAGGTAGGATGGCTTGGTTAGTCGCGGTGGTTCTGGTAGCTACCAACACAACATAATTTATTAAGGATCTAGTTATTCTGAAAAGAGATGCATAGCCGTGATCAATGCGTACCTCAAAGCGGAAACATAATGGGTGCAGCTTTAGATATCTTACACTCAACAGCAGAAGAAACAACGAACCACCCATATTTTAAGCACAAAGAACATGGCCAATAAAATTAAGGGGAATAAGAACGGAGGCTTTGCAAGTCAATACGTGTACAGCTGTGTGGGACTAGTGTATGCGACTATGATGTCATTTAAATCAAGTCAGCTCAGCTGTTACTGAAATGTTGGTCGAACAATTCCTTGCCTCTCGTAGCCGACGGCATAAATATGGCAAAACCTGGCCAGATTAGCTACGACAACCCGAACACTGTTTAGCCCATGTTACGACATCGGCGGGGTCGGATTCCTCGACTTAAATGCCATAATGACCGCATACATCAACCATATCTGGTTGTATTATAGAATACCCGTGTCAATACAACGAGTACTCCGTAGTACTTAGCTTCTTAGCTCGAGTTGTTAGGCTCGTAAGTGAGGTATCAACAACCTGAATATTATCAGCTCCTACAGAGCGACTTATATACACAACTACAGAACATTCAAGAACATGTAATACGTGTTATCACACGTCTACATATACATATTGAGCAATCCAACACGATACAGGTACGTGTCTTACATTTACGAGTCAGTCGATTCGAGTCAATCGCTTGCTTACTAATACACCGTAATATGTATACGTATCAACTTGCAAAGCGTCGGGTCCTATTTGCCTTTGTTTTTTGGGCATGTTTCTTATGCTCTGCAACGTAGGTGCTTCGTTATTTCTCCATTGCTTACTGGATGCGGACGTCTAAGGCTGGAGCCCAGTTATCTTTTCACTATTACACTAAGCCAGCATGTATCGCGTGTCTGTGTTGAGGACAGTCAGTACGTCCCAGCCACGGCTGTGCGTTTCTGTTTTGGGTGACTGTACCTGTAACGTACCGGAAGTAACGCGGCGTCAATCACCTCGGTAATCTCGCGGCGCTTACAAGTGTCAACCTGCCACCAAGCAAGATCTGAACGAACCTTGAGAAGGCTCCGCGAGCTGTTGACTTGACCAGAATACGATCGCGGAGGGCTACTACAGGCTGCTATCTCCTGTTACGTCGTGGACCGATCCTGTTGCGCCGCTTAGAATCCAATCTCGTTTAGGGGCTAATGGATCGGTCACTTACCAACGCCTACTCCCGCCAACAGGCTCAACAGCCATTGATAAGAGAGGCCGAAATATGTCATGCTTACTACTACCTCGTTAGTTCTGCGATCGCAGACGCCACGGCTAGGGGCTTAATTGTCGATCAGGGGACTAGTGGCGTTGGCGCTGATGGCTCGCTTGTTGGTAAGTTCAGGCATCTCTTGCTCCTAGAAAACTCACATGCGCCGGCAGGGCCCACACTGTGCCTCTACCACACCGCTCAGCGCTCGGATATAACACTTCCAAACGTGCGGTTGCCTGATTTTCCAGATGGAGGAGGCTCGAAATGGCTGCATCGTTTTACGTGCCCTCTAAGGTTCATGGATTTGTTTAGTCGCTGGTCTGGAGTCATCGGCCAAATCCAGGAGCTTTCTCGATCCGAGCAAGACGAACTTGAACAGATCATTTGCAACCAATGCACCTTTCCTTACGCCAACCCCACGTCTGTCCACAATATTGCGAACTATCTACGCTCAATTGCCGCCGGTATAAGACGATATCGGTCTTATACCTCGCGGGATCCGGTGGCTAATACTCCACCCGTCGTCACGACTCCCATGTCGCTAGAACCCAGTCCACCAGTGGCCATGCCCTTGACGTCACATGAGACTTCTTATCCAGCACCGACTCCACCCAGGCGCTCTACTTCACCGCGGCCCTCACCACCACTCTTGCCCCGAACCTCCCCGAGAGATGGTCCAAATCTAGGTCTGCCAACTTCACTTGTATCTCAGGATTCTAATATTGGGTGGTCTGCCGCTGCTTCTCCTGGCTCCGGGAACGAACAGGACGAATTTATAGGCGATTTAGTTCAACGACGCAGATCAACTAGTCCATCACCAGCTCCCAAAGCTGCCAGGATTAGCCCCCCATTCACTGAGGTGAGCTCGAATGCACTGCTAGACTTCATATCCAGTATCCACATAATGCATAGCACACAACAGAGTACGATGCACACACATGGTCCGAACGTAGCCACAAGATTGTCCAGTTTGACGGGAGTACCCCCACACGTCGGCGTGTAGCACCCACGCCTCTGAATTTGGGTACTCCGGACTTAATTGCTAGCTACATGGTAAAGTAACTTGATTTTGCCTAGTCAGCCTTGTGTTGTGCTAACATGCTGTTAGCATGTCCGAGATGTCGTCGAAATTCTCTCTCGTCACGGCTGCCGGAATTTAACCGACGAGCTTAATCCAGCATTCCTGGAAGGTCCCTTGTCTCGTGGGGGATTTGGGGAGGTTTATGTAGCAATTCTGGAGGGTGGGGCAAAGGTTGCCGTTAAAAAGATTTTCACTCCCTGCGTTCGGCCTGGCGAGAAGAAAAGGTTCTTCAAGGTATGGATATGTCGTCTGCTTCGGGTTCAGCTTCAACTGGCCGATGAGCAGCATGTAGCACATGAGGCGTATGCATGGTCAAAGTGCATCCACCGCAACGTTGCTCATTTGCTTGGTGTAGCCGTGCTCAATGGTGAGATTGCCATGCTATCGCTTTGGATGGAGAATGGTGATCTACGCACCTACCTCAACGAGAATCCGCAAGCAGATCGCTTGGGACTGGTGCGTATCTACTCTTTCGGCCCAGCGCTTCAGGCTCGCGGATGAAATGTTTGAAAAGTGTACCAACATAGCAGACGGACTTACGTATTTACACGGAATGAACTTTGTAAGTCAGCGTAACTATATATTGATTTTTTCGGCACACCCATCAATAACTATGTGTATGTAGATTCATGGAGATCTAAAGGGGGTAAGCGTTCCATCTTCCCACCATATTCGATTTCTAAACTGTTTGCAAGCCCAATGTGCTCATATCCAAGGAAGGAAGAGCCATAATAACAGATTTTGGCAATGCCGGCCTTGAAGAGGCTAGTTTGAGATTTACGGAGACATCAACAGACCAACGTTACACAATAAGATGGGCGGTGATTTTTACGATTCTTGACGTCGACGTCACTCGTGCTCATCAATAGAACAGGCGCCTGAAATACTTGACGACGGAAAACTCAGTTTTGAGGCCGATGTATATGCGCTTGGGATGGTGAGCCGGCAACGGCGGCTTCGTTGATTCATCCGAGCTGAGGCGTTGATTGCTCTACAGACACTTTTGGTTCGCGCATCAACTCGCTCCAAAGCACTGAAACTGAAATAGGAATAGGAGGCCCTGACTGGCGAGATACCATATTCTGAGCTCAAGAACAATCCCGCGGTAATTACTACTGTCTTAGTTAAAAAACATCCCCCGCTTAGGTCACAAAAACACTTTCCTGTGGACGACGAGCGGAGCGATGCGCTATGGGCGCTGATGCTAAGTTGCTGGAAACACGAACCAGGCGAACGTCCAACGGCAAGTCACGTACTTGGAAAGGTTCGCGTTATATATTATGTTTCAGGCTTTTATTTTTATATAATTAATTGCACCTTTTAGTTCTGTAGCATCACGCACCGCGAGACGCCACGACTCCCGAAAACTGCCAGAGACGCATTATCCGGCATACATGATATCAATGATACTACGGGCCCAACGCAAATCTTAGAGGTGATAGGCAGTAATATAGTGCGTACTCTCGGCCATTGAACTGCGTTTTTGATACTCATGAGCCGACAGTCTCTATCGGATATTATCACTTATCTTGGCCAACATGGATGCCACGATATCAGCCGGCGATTGGATCTATCTTCATGCTCGCCTCGTCCTGTATCACGAAGTGGATTCAGTGATACCTACTTCGGCAGGTTGGATGACGGCACACCTGTTGCTATCAAAACTATCTTCACGTGTAGTGATGGTGAAGACCCGGAACATAAAGATCTCAAAGTAAGCTTGAGCGAACCTTATGATACATAGCTCTGACGGTTCGTTCGTAGCGCATAGCATGGGAACTGTATACATGGTCCAGATGCCAGCACCCTAACGTTGCGAATCTGCTGGGGCTAGCAGAATTTCGGGATCGGATCGCGATGGTGTCTGCTTGGATGGAGAACGGCGACTTACGTACCTACCTCAAGAAATACCCATATGTGGACCGTTTCGACCTGGTATATATTGATACTCTCATGATCGACCAAGAATAACAATCCTCCCGGGTAGTGTGTCCAAATAGCCGACGGACTTGCTTATCTGCACTCGATTAGAATCGTGAGTCAGCGTACCGCACATTAGGTTCTTGTATGTTTGATCACCATTATATTAGGTCCACGGTGATCTCAAAGGAGTACGTGTCACCTACTCTAAGTATTCGTTCATATCAATAAGCTGTCTATCCAGCCAAATGTCCTGGTGTCGAGAGAGGGAACTGCGACCTTGATCGACTTTGGAAATGCGGCCCTAGGGGAAACGACGCTGCAGTTCACGCAGACAGCGACAAGAACCTCCCTGACAGCTAGATGGGCGGTGAGCTCCGGAACATCCAAAGGATTTGATGCCATAACGCATTGGTTTCTAGGCACCTGAGATATTCAACGGAGCGAAACACGATGCCGCGGCTGACATATATGCGCTCGGAATGGTGAGGAGACACGCCACAACATTCAACAACGTACTAACGGACTTTATTATAATCTAAAGACTATTTTAGTTAGTACTCTCATTTATTGTATTAAGCACGGGGTGTGACATTTGATCTAAGGAGGCATTCACTGGCCGAGTGCCATACGCTGGCAAGACGGATCCTGCAGTCATGAGTGCGGTCTTAAACGACAAGAAAGCACCAGACCGGCCGCAAGAAATCCCTGAACACACCGCATGGGGGGACGAACTATGGGGGCTTTTGCTGAACTGCTGGTGCCACATACCGTCGGAGCGTCCCACAGCCCGGGATGTTCGTCAACATGTTTGTCTATCTATCTCTTCATAGCTGTATTGATATTAACCCACATATCAGCTCCAGAAGCTACGACACATCTCGAAAGAGGCATATGCGCCGGGCGCATCTGGGTATGGACAATGAAGCAATTCCACACCGGATGGTTACCGTGTATGAATGGTGTGTGGACGAGATAACAGATTTATCGATATTTTCGCACCACAAACGCAAGGAGTTAGTTTAATCTAAGTTGGGATGTACTGGTTATTTGGATGAATTAGTTTCCAGTTTTTACCTAAGCAATCCGCTCGCGCGATGGACAATTGGGCAGGGAACGGGCATGTGAACCCGCGAGCGCGGCTTGCAGGGCCAGTTCTTCATCCCACCCTATGAAGTACAAACGATAAAAAGAGACACTTAATTATTTTTTGAAAGAAAAGTGTATCGTATATACAGTTGCAGCTTATGTAATTACAAACGTACCAATCAGATATTCAACTTTTGCTATTTACGATTGTTCGCGACCAGATCAGTTAACAGACGGTACGCGCTGGACCTGCCTGTGGACGACCAAATAACGTGTACGCGCGGGCGTTGTATTCGGAGGGAAAATTGCAGACAAACATAAATAGATTCGGGGCGTACTCGCGAGGCGATTTTTATATTATGCAAAGAAGGGGCCGGGGGAAGAAGAAAAAGTGAGGGGAAATAATTCAAGCGTAGGCTATATTGGAACGCCGTTCAAGCTGGGTGAGGGGTGTCCACATCGACTGGGCAAACAGTAGTTTGCTACGAATATAGGACAACCTTTTAGAGACAGCATGCGGCTACACTAAGGTCCACTCAGCAAAACGACTGGAGTGACGCCTGGCAAGACAAGGACGTCAACGGTGAGCGACTAACTATCCTCCAGACGTAGCGCTGAGAGTGGTGGATCTAGGATAAAAAACGACGCACGACATCTGGTATCGAGAACAGCACAAATCGCTGCACTGCCATGAGCCAGAGCTGTGTGAAACCTCGACCCACCAGTGCGCAAACAAAATAAGGAGACACATTAACGATAGCTACAACTGGGTGATAAACCTTCTTGGATCATCCGCAAGAGCTCGAGTATGGACTTTACGGGGGACCAGACATGAGGCCGTTGGAGTCATGGTGGTGTGTCTCTGCCGGCGGCTCCTTGCCGCGTGGCGCTGGCATGTGTCGATCAGGTGTCCGGAATTTGCAATAACAACAAGGCGAGATCACCCTCAGCCACCACAGCGGGAATTTAAGTCAACCCCGACAAGCGAGTGTTTTGCATATCTTGAAGCCTAGTTCGACTTTGAACTTGTGCTACAAGTTGTCTGGCTGTTTACTGCACACTCGGTCTTCAAGGTTCTCGCTTATGAATACACCTTTCTGGGCTTGCCCTGCAACACTAGATAGCCCTTGCCCGAGTACTCGTGATGCAGACGCAGTTGAGCGAGGGAGAGGTGCTTAGCGCCTTGAACAATTATGTCGCCTCCGCCACCACACGGGCTAATATTTTGGTTGACCCTTACGGGGCGGGCCACGGAGAACCAGTTGACTCGGTTTCAGGTAGGCTTTATGTGCTCATGTGTTCTGACTATGTCTAAATTATGTCCGCAGGGATCTCATTGTGCCTGTATTATGCCGCTTTAGATGCACCTACTTATATTCCGAGTGTGCACTTGCCTTCTTCTGGTGGGATCAAAAGGCAACTCCACGATCATAATTGCCCTCCTAGGTTCCTCACTCTTTTTAATCGCTGGGCGCAGACATTTCCGCATATACGGAATCTTCCTCGGGAACACCAGGTCCACCTCGAGTGGGTGCTCTGCAATTCAACACATTACTCGGACATCTCTTCCGTGAGCAACATTGCGTTTAATCTGCGCGAGCTTGCCTCGGATATCTCACAATGCCAAAGCTACCGGTCACAATACAACGGAACGAACATTATGCTCAGCCCCATACCTGATTACACGACACCGAGACATAGTGCTCCTGTAACGCCATTGGAAGCTCATTATCCAACCTATTACCCTTATTCACCCGGACCACCGCCACCCATGTCGACTGGAATGCCGACATATTCGCACCCGAGTGCCCCCAACACACCTGCGTCCGCACCTTGTTACCTCCCCGAAGCCACGAGACCCAACATAATAGCCCACGACTCTGGTGGCGAGCCGGGCGGGTTTGTAGGTGGCTTTGTTCAACGCGGTTCCACCCTTCCGTCTCCGGTATCGGCCCCTGGCCCGTCCACGCAGTATCCAGATGAACCAGAACTTGCGGCTGCTCGCCCCGCTAGGTACAGCACTATTGGCCCCGGTTATCAAAGCACCCGCGATCTGGATGATCCAACAAGCACGACTGACAAAATTGCAAATGTGATCAGCAGCAGCATGGTAAGCGCTCACCTTGTGGTTGTATTATCGCCCGAAATCTGACGCGGATATAGCCGATATCAGATATCATTAAAATTCTGTGCCTGCATGGCTGCAGAAATTTAAGTCAGGAGCTCGATGTTCGCTCTTGTGACGAGGCTCCCAGGTCGAGCGGGGGATGTAGCGTGGTTTACTTTGGGCGCCTATATAACGGTACACCGGTGGCCCTCAAAACCGTGTTTCGCAGCGGATCTAATGAAGAGGAACGAAGACATTTAAAAGTAAGATCGATTCACTCCTTCCGGATTTGCTATTCTGAGCCGCGTATGTTTTTAGCGTGCTGCGCGTGAACTGTATACGTGGTCAAGATGCGACCACCCTAATGTTGCTAAACTACTTGGGCTGGCAGAGTTTCGTGGGCAAATAGCCATGGTGTCTCGCTGGATGGAAAAGGGGGACTTATGCAAACATCTCAAGAGTAATCCAGATGCGGATCGATTGAGCCTGGTATATACCATAGTCCGCTGAAACTCGAACTCGCGAGCTCACTATACATCTACTTGTGCAGTGTATTCAGATTGCCAGCGCGCTCGCGCATCTACATGACTCTATTGGTGTTGTAAGTGTTTCAGCTCTATGTTCAGCTCAGGTTGACCAACATAGCTCTCAAGGTGCACGGAGATCTCAAAGGAGTGCGCGTTCGTGACTTGCTTGCGAGAGCTCAAAGGTCTCATCTCCTTACCAGCCGAACGTGCTTATATCAAACCATGGAACCGCTACGTTGATCGATTTTGGCAACGCCGTTCTCGGAGACTCCGATCTGCAGTTCACCGCAACTGTAAAGGATTCGGCTTGGACAACCAGATGGGCGGTAAGCCTGATGGTTCAATATACGCCTAGCAGCATAACATA
The DNA here is from genome assembly GCA_019623705.1 of Ceratobasidium sp. 428. Classification (NCBI taxonomy): domain Eukaryota; kingdom Fungi; phylum Basidiomycota; class Agaricomycetes; order Cantharellales; family Ceratobasidiaceae; genus Ceratobasidium; species Ceratobasidium sp. 428. The sequence continues at coordinate 16,331 of WSTJ01000100.1, forward strand.
TATACTCAGGCACCGGAGTTGTTTGAGGGAAGTAAACACAGCACGGAGACTGACGTATATGCGCTTGGAATGGTAAGCAGGTGTTTACAAATCACCTAAGTCAAAAAACTGACTATTGTCACCCGGTTACCACCTACCTGTAGACAATTCTAGTAAGCGCTTTTGTCCCTTCTGCTCCAAAACTCACGAGAATAACACACCGCAAAGGAAACCGTTACAGGCAAAACGCCATACGCAGACAAGACTGATCTGCAGGCAACGCGCGCGATAATTCAGAAGGAAATCCCAGCTCGTCCGTATGCAGATATTCCGGATACCGAACAAGGCAACAGGCTTTGGGGGTTATTATTGGAGTGCTGGCACAAAGACCCAACGAAGCGACCCGGCGCAGGTAGAGTCTGTGAGAGAGTACGTTTCGATTTTGTAGTATTAGTTTGGGTTTACTAACTGTATATTATCAGCTAAAAACGTTCTTATACGGCGGGATTTCCTTTAGACCCTTGTACGAAGAACCCGGCACATATTGAACCTATAAAAATCTACCGGTCCCTATCTATAAGAATCCTTTGTAACATTTCGAGTATTTGATTATATTATCACTGCTACTGTACTGGTGCGCATGGCGAGCAACTTGGGCTTGAGCTCCTCGTATGCGCGATCTTCTATAATACAACATTTAATCACATGACCAGCTTTGCAATTATATCCGGATGCAAGTCAAACCCACCTGGACTAATCACCACGATAGGCCGGGAGGCTGAGGTTCAAAACTCGCACACCAGAAACCTCGGCAAGACTGCTGCTTTTCGACTGCGTCATGGTGACTAATAGAAGCGAAGCCCGTTGCATTTCCAATATTAACACGCGGCCATGAGTGTCCAGCCGAAGGTCAAAGTCAGCCACCACCAAGATCGGGACAAATCTCACTAAGGTACACGTTTTCCAGATCTACGAGCCACGTAAAACGCTAAATATTCTAGCATAGCCTACTTGGCTGTAGATTGGTGTCGTTTTTGTTCGTGGATGAAGTGCTTACGGCTTCTTCTATCAAGACGCTATTTGAACTTTGGTGATGTCGTACGGCCCAGCATACCCCCTTTCACCACCGCCATTCTTGAGTGAGGATGAGGTGTTCCAAAATTTTGAGCTGTTACTCGACCGTGCGATCGCCAACGCGAGTAATAAAGGCTGGCTTCAGTCGAGCGGCGAGCCGCATGTTACCGTTACTGGTAAGTTGCTTGCTCATTCATTCCTATGTAATACAATTCACGCTTGACGTCAGGGTCTGCCTTATGTCTTTACTATGCTGCTATAGCGTCGGACACTGGCCGTCCGAGTGTGCTGATTGTTCAAGTATATGGTGGGATCCCAAAGCGGCTGCAGTACAATACTTGCCCTCCCTCATTTGGTTCTTTGTTCCACAATTGGGCCGAACTCGTTCCGAACGTCCAAGCGCTCTCCGAGTACCAAAAAGCCGAACTCGAACATATTATCTGCAGCGGGACGCCTGCTCCCCTTCCACCCGCAATCTACAGCCCCAATTATCCTTCGTCTGGCTACTTGACACCCAGTCCGGTTCATATGATTGCGGCAGCTCTATACGCACTGGCCCAACAGATAACGACTTGTCGAGCCTACAGGACGCAACATCGAAGGGCACGTTCTGTACCCAATATCAACACAAATTCTCCATGGGTCGCAGCCATGACTCTATCCCCCGTTGAGGGAATCTCCCCTCTGATTCAACATCCTTCGCCTCAGTCAGAGCTCGGAGGTTCGGTTTTTGGCTACCCCCAAAGTGCTAGCCCACCTGAATCGCACAGCCCACCCGCATCGTACAGCCCAGCCCCGTCCACAGAGTCTACCGCTGTGTATTCACCTGTGTTGTCTCCAGGATCAACAAATGACCGTGGAATTTTCGTTGGCGGATTCCTTGCGCCATTGGAGCGGGGTGTCACTCTCCCCGCTCAGGGGTCCACAACCCTTCCTATGCCCTCCCTGCAACATTTTGACTCTCGCGATCCCTCTCCTATGAACGATCAACGGAAACGGTACACGTCCGCCGGCCCGGACTATACCACGACTCGATCATACGACCCTACATCGTCAACTCATTCGACTGCGACAGTGATCAGCAGCCGTACGGTGTGTCATCTTGGATTTACTGCCGCTTGACTTCCTCGTTCAAAGGCCAGTGTAGCCAAAATCGGAAGTAATAGGGGAACTCCAAGCTCACGGATGCAAAGATCTCACCCGGTCACTCAATCACTCCTCATTTATACCTATATCTCGAGGCGGATATGGAGAGGTATATTCTGGGACTTTGTGGGACGGTACGCCGGTCGCTGTCAAAATCATGTTCAGTCATGACCAATACGAGGAGTCAAAGCACTTGAAGGTGGGCTTAAAAGCTCGTCCTATTTTGGCGCTCACTAATAAGTGAACACATAGCATACGGCACGTGAGGTTCATACCTGGTCGAAATGCGATCACCCAAACGTTGCACGTTTGATGGGTTTGGCCGATTTTCGTGGTCAACTTGCGATGGTTTCTCGCTGGATGGCGAACGGCAATCTACGAAACTATGTCAACAAATACCCTCATGTTAATCGACTTGAACTAGTACGCTTCTATTCCTTGGGTTGGATCCCAACAGTTGACTCACGCTTCCTTTGCACAGTGCACTCAGGTTGCAGGCGGACTTGAGTATTTACATCAAATTAAGATAGTAAGTTTGGTTAGATCCAGCTTTGGATTTCAACATTTATGAATTCTTCTATGCAACCTAGGTTCACGGGGATCTTAAAGGGGTGCGACTCTCCGTATACCACTATCGCTAGCTCGTGACTAATCCTCTAAGAGGCTAACATTCTCATGGATAGTGAATGGATCCCTGTCTTGATTGACTTCGGCAATGCCGTCCAGTCAAATTCAACCCTACAGTTTACAAGGAACGGGACGAACCAGGGCATGACTATGAGGTGGACGGTTCGTCTATCCGGGATTACTTTTGTCATCAGAGTGTGACATCTCAGACAGGCGCCGGAGCTTTTCGATGACTCCGAAGTCAGTTATGAAGCCGATGTATATGCTCTTGGGATGGTAAGCAGCTTCTCATTGGTCGCTGGATGATGGCTGATCTCCTGTTCGTAACCAGACAATCCTAGTAAGTACGTTTCATAGCTTTCTACGTTCGCCCTAATAAGGTGATCCTTAGGAGGTTTTTACTGGCAAAGAACCCTATCATTCTGTCAAGAGAGACAGCGCGATTGTGAAAGCGGTTTCCACCGACAAAAAAATACCAGATCGCCCACCGGAAATACCTGAGGGTACCCTGTGGGGAGACATACTCTGGGAAATTCTGGTGAACTGTTGGGCCCATACACCATCAGAGCGTCCCACAGCAGCTAGCATTCACCGTTCCGTTAGTCCATCCTATTTCCTGCGCATAGATTCGATTCTGACGCATACGAAAACAGTTGAAAAAGATTTCCGAGGGAACGTTTGCTTCTGCTGCCTCACACACGCAATGATGTAAAATTTGGTCGGTCCAGTCTGCGTTATTTTCCCTCCGCTATGTAGCATGTGTTATTTATCAGCGGTTTTGTAATATAAACGATTCCTTATATACGTAATGCAGTTGGTGCGCCATTGACTAGTGTTCTATAGTGTACTTTGCATCCATAGCTCATTCCGATGCATGGGGAGGGCTATGGGAACTAGGCAAGCATTGAGCTAACAAGGTATACCCCAATCAGGATCCAGGAGAGACAATCAATAGTCCAATAAGCAAGGCTACTACACATCTTATTCAATAACATAGCTCCTAAGCCGAGCTAGCCGTCTGCCCTAGCCCTGACGCACAGCACAGTCAATGGTTGATTCCTGTCTATTGCTTTCCCGGCGATAATCCCATCAATAAGCACCTCCGAAAGCGACAGCCAATCCTGGATTTTCACGTAGTACTCTAGAAGCTGCTCGGACTCTGCGCCTTGAACTGATGAAATAGAATAACTGTAGCACTCTTTCAAAGTATATGCACTTGAAATAACGGGCGGATGTTTTCAAGCCGGCGGAATTGACGCCGAATCCGGAGGTGATCAAGCATTCACCGCCTCGTAGTCCGGACCACTTGATTCATGCTTTAATCTGGGAACTGAAATGGTCATGATACCCAGCATGTAGTGGAGTCGTATTGAGTGAGCTATCACTGTGTAACAAAACCAAACTCTCACCTCAGAGGCTAGTTCCCCCCTGCACAGTTATAGACTTCATCGAATACCTGATTCATTTCCCTGCATGAGTTAGCTTAAAAGACGCATTCGATTGATCAAACCGCCTACTTGTTTCCACTTTTCGCACAAAACATCAGACGCATACACGGAACTTTTTGGCTATCTTTCGGATGTTTGAGCATCCATACCAATCCACAGAGATGGATCGGAAGGAAGCAAATCGACCGATGCCTATGCTGTGTAGTCCTTATCACTCAATTGGAAGGTTATAATTGGCAATACTACCATCTGCTAAGGCTGCCACCACATCAGGTTTCGACAACTTATAACAGTATATGCTCTGCACATATCTATAGAATACAAACCTCTAAATAGCCAATCCGGTTCATCGCACTCCACTACGTAGGCTAGTAGAAACCTGCGATTTGGTTTGGTCGTTTGAAAATACGAATACTCGATGGAGAACTTTTCCTCCGACCAATTTTCTCAGCAGCCATGCTTGCAAGAGAGCGAGATATGCCGTGGGTATGAGCGTCATGTCGGGTTCGCGATAGCTGCGGCCAAGGCCAAGGGCTTGGTGACTCATAACGAGAGGGTTGGTACCCCAACCACCGGTAAGTCGGTCAACATACCAATTTCATCAACTAACACTCAGCGTGAGAACAGGATCTATTCTATCTCTGTACTACGCAGGCCTAAGTTCGAGCACCAACACTCCAAGCGTACAGTTACCTCAGTTTGCTGATACGAAGACAACAAAACACCTGCACGCTTCCAATTGTCCCCCAAGATTTCTGAATGTGTTCAACCGCTGGGCTCAAATAACTTTGCAGATTCAAACCCTTTCTCAATTAGAGGGAAATGAACTCGAACGAATCATATGCAATCAGCCGCCATCTGCTACACCTTCTACACCAAGCTCCTACACACCTCGCTACGACGTGTCCCGAGTCCGAGAGATTGCGAACAGTCTCTATTCAATTGCCTTCGATATATCACTTATTGAGCCCAAGTCACCGCGACACATCAAGGCGAATATTGCACCTATGATCGTCACGCCGAAATGGCCAGAACCTAACATACCAAAAACAAAGTTATTGGTTCCACATGAAACGCCTAGTGCAGCGCTACGCGGCCCGCCCTCGCCACTAAGTTGTTCTCCTCTTTCACCCCGCCCCTCGCCTCGGCTCTCACCGCAATACGGCCCGGCGCCTAATTTGTTTGAGCAAATTGGCGCTCCAGGACCATCGGTTCTGTTTCCGGCTTCCAGTCCGAAAACGGATGGATATTTCGCGGGCTTTCCGGGCTCAGAACCTAGCCAAAGTAGTTTTATAGGTGGATTTGGCCATGCTCCTGGATTTACTGACACATTGGCTCCGGTTAGTTTGCCTATGCCCTTCTCACCTGCATCACCGTTCAGCATGCCGGAACCACGAATATCTCGTGCCCTGTCTGAGGGAAGAGCTACTGTGTATACGTATTCTGGTTCGAACGTCGGTATGGATGACGCAGCGGGCGCAGCTGATCAGATTGCGGCAGTGATAAGTAGCAACATGGTATGTAGTTTCAGGCCGCTGGCAGGACAGACTATGAAACTCAAATGACTTTAGTCTATCTCAGATATTATCAAAAGTCTACACAGCCATGGCTGCCGTGATATTAGCCAACAGCTAGACGCCTCATCCTTCTCACCTCGTCCGGTATCGCGAGGTGGATTCAGTGACATATATTTCGGCAGGTTACGTGACGGAACGCCCATCGCTATCAAGACTGTCTTTATTCATAATAGTGACCACGAACAAGAACGCAAATATTTAAAGGTAGAGTTTAAAAAGCTACTGGATTAACAGAGCCGCGTTGAATATATGCATAGCGTACGGCACGGGAGTTGTATACCTGGTCTAAATGCAACCACCGCAACGTTGCGAACCTGTTAGGGCTAGCAGAGTTTCGGGAACAGATTGTTATGGTGTCTGCTTGGATGGAAAACGGCGACCTGCGTACTTACGTGAACAAATATCCAACTGTGGATCGCCTCAAGCTGGTATGTATATTTCCAGATGACTTGAGCGGCTGTAGTGCGAAGTCTTTGACCCAAACAGTGCACCCAAGTAGCTGAAGGACTTGCATATTTGCATTCTATCGGGATCGTGAGTAGATTTGTCACTCCTGATCTCTATAATGTGTTATAATAACTCTTGCCATGATCTAGATACACGGCGACCTCAAAGGGGTCCGTTCCGTGACGTTAATGACAAACCAAACTGCTGACTGCTTAGCTAGCCCAATGTGCTCATCTCGAAGGAAGGAGTGGCCACGGTGATTGATTTTGGCAATGCTATCTTGGAAGAGTCTGCGCTTGAATTTACGGACGAGGCAACGAGCCAAAAAATATCGCTTAGGTGGACGGTAGGCCCGGTGTATGTTCAATTGCTTGGTGGTACTGGATACAAGCTTCTGTGTAGGCGCCGGAGATACTTCGTGGTAGCAAGCATAGCGTCGAGGCCGACGTATATGCGTTGGGAATGGTGAGTAAACCATTACGAGCGATTGAACGTTGGCTATATCATGCTACTTGCCAGACTATCCTGGTTAGTCTTGCAGCTACTGCAAGGAAATGAAGTCTCATACTGGGGGCAGGAAACCTTCACGGGCAAAGCCCCTTACATTGGGAAGAACGACCGCGCAGTCATGCAAGCGGTTACAAAAAACGAAAACCCAGAGCGCCCGCATCAATGCATCCATACCAACAATGCGTGGGGTGACTCCCTATGGAGCCTGATAGTACAATGTTGGAATCACGTACCAGAGCGGCGACCCACAGCGATCAAAACTTGTGAACTTGTTAGTATCCCAATCTTCCGTGTTCTATTTTGGTTACATAAGTGCAATCTCTAGCTAAAAAATCTTTCAAATGGAGACGTTCTTTCAACAACCCAAGACTTTTAGGTGTCAAACGCTGACAGCCCACAATACTGAGCCCTTTTTGTACTTACAATTGGTATCGATTTGCTGTTTGGTTGCGTACTGTGAGGTATATCCTTACCAGTGGAGTATCTTTCAGCTAGGCGGAGCATAGAGTAGCACAACCTTTCGCCATTACTTCAATCTCCCTGCCAAGAAATAACCGTATTGCATGTCTGAAGAACGGATGTGCTTGAACCCGGGGGAGGATCTGAGTGACCGATTGATCCCAACGAGCCTGCTTCCTCGGACAGACTTAGCTATATATAGTTCACCAAGAGCATGGAGCCTAGCAATCTGTAAGCTGGACAGTGAGCTTGCTAGCAGAATAGCCCAGGGTTCAAGAATGGGAAAGTACACGGCGTTCGTAAATCCGGTGTAACAAGTACATTTATTTCCGAAGTGACGCAGAAAGCTGAAAAGTGATCGCGTTACTGCGGTTTGCAAAAGGGTTCGCCAAGCGCCGAAAAAATTTGACGTTCGGTTGGGAGCTCTGAACACGAAAATCCGTTTTACTCAGCGATTCTGGTCGTAAGCTACGAGATAAGGGCATATTCGTACTCAAATTAATTTTGCGCATCGATTGACGGACACCATGTACAGAAACATGGGGTAATCAAGAACTTGGTCATTTTGCGAAAAGTCACAGTACTGCAACAACAAGATGAGTGACAGCTCTGAAAGCTCTCATAATCATTCTTCCTAGGTCCTTCTATAAGAGGATTAACTAAGGGACGCAGTGGGCTCGTTATAGGCCAGATACACACACTCGTTGACCCCTGAACCCCTCCCCCCGACTATCTCATGCCAGAATAAGCGTAAGGCTTAGCGACTCATAAAAAACCCTCTAGACACCTCAATGACTGCTTATACAAAGATTCAGCTTCTCCCCTTCGTCTTTGAGTGTGGATTCACACATTTTAGTAAAATGACTAGTTTTGTAACAACTTCGTATTTTCGTACATGATATGCGTCAATCGATGCACAAAATTAATGTGAGTACGAATATACCCTTATCTCGTAGCTTACGACCAGAATCGCTGAGTAAAACGGATTTTCGTGTTCAGAGCTCCCAACCGAACGTCAAATTTTTTCGGCGCTTGGCGAACCCTTTTGCAAACCGCAGTAACCGATTGTAGAACTCAAGTGAAAACAATATGAGATTCTACGACTAAGTATACCCATGATAGTAGTGTACATTGTCATTGAGAAGTGAACTTTGTTTGGCTATACGTGTATTATATCCCAGATGTGCCTAGATGAGGGAACAAGCTATTGAAGCTCTTGTGGAAGTTCGACGGCGAGACCCGGCAAAAACACTAATTACATAAGGCAAGGAGAGCCCATGAGAACTTAGATTTGTATAATCGCCTTGCTTATTTAGTTTGCGGATCAGCTAGTACGGATTCATTCAGGAGTGTTCTAGTGGTATGGTTTTTTAACGGTCCTCACGCGGCGAGGAGCCGAATATATGCTATATGGCGGCTTATATTTTTATTTGATGACTTGCATTCTTACAGGGCCAATTTGCGACCCTTTGGATAAGTATACGCATGTGCTATTGTGCGCTGCTACCATGAAGCTTTAGGCGCCTCATTACGTAATCTTCGGTATCATGTTGGATGGCCGATCATTTGCTAGCGTTTGTTGATCAGTACCTCACCATCACCCAAGGCTGGAACGGTGCGTATGATATGAATCCATGGCTTGAATAAAGCTATAAAAGGCTCTCGTAGGGCACTGTTTCAGCATTAAGTAGGCCAGCCGCGTTGCTCGCCTGAGTTTAATTCCTTTTTTGGGTGCAATGAACCTGACGCAAGATCCCTTTCTTTACCAATATCCTGGACCGCAACAGTTGGAAGAAGGCGAGATATGTCGTGGGTATGACTATTATGTCAATTCTGCACTTATGGATGCCACGGCCAAGGGGCTTGTCGATCAGGGAACCAGTGGCGCGGGGACTGATGTCTTAATCGTCGGTAAGTTTAGGCGTTTTCGCTCCAAGAATAGCTACATTATTCCAATAGGACCTATGCTATGTCTTTTCTATGCCGCCAAGAGGTCAGACACGGGACCTCCAAGCGTGCAGTTGCCTCATTTTTCTGGTGAAATCCCGAAGCGGCTGCATCGCTCCACCTGTCCTACGAGATTCTTTGATCTATTTCAATGCTGGGGCGAAATCGTTGGACAAATTCGGGATCTTTCTCGACCACAACAAGTCGAACTGGAGCGAGCCATTTGCAATCAACCTCCGTTTACCGCCCCTCCTACATCATACCCTTATGCGCCTTACTCCAACATCTCTTCTGTCCATGACATTGCAAATCAGCTACGCTCGACCGCTACTAATATACTAGGTTATCGGTCTGAAGCCTCGCAAGGGACAAGCACCAGCGCCCCGCCTATCCTCACAGCTTCAATATGGCCAGAACCGAACGTTATGACGCCATCAACGTTACCTCAGAATTCTTATCTAGGGTCTGCCGCCTTCCCGCCTTCTCCAGCGCCTAGCCTGCCTCCTTCACCCTGGCGGTCGCTCCGACCTTCGCCACAACCTTCACCGCGATCCTCGCCACGGCATGGTCCAGTTCTTACTTTGCCAGAACAACTTAGCGTCCCTGGATCTTCGGTTTCGTTTCGGTCCCCCAGTCCCAGCATTGGATGGGGTCCTGCTGCGTCCCCAGGCCCTAGCAGTGCCCAGGGTGACTTCGTAGGCGGGTTCGTCCATCGTCGCAGGGCCACTGATCCACCATCTCCAACTAGCTCACACATATCTTTTCCATCTCCGACCCATTTCGGCGCAGGAGGATCTCAGCCAGGTCGCGGTTTATTTAGAAACAAAACTGTTGGACATGCTCGCTCTCCTATACGTAATTTCGACGATATAACAGGATCAACTGGTCAGATTGCGGCCGTAATAAGTAGCGATATGGTGCGTATTTTAAATTGTGTACATATCCCCGGCGCTCATCTCATAACAGTCCATACCGGATATTATTACTAGTCTTGGTCAACATGGTTGTTGTAATCTTAGCCAACAGTTGGATATCTCTTCTTGCTCGACTCGTCCTATATCACGGGGCGGGTTCAGCGATATCTACTTCGGCAGATTGTACAACGGAACACCAGTTGCGATCAAGACCATATTTGTGCTCAGTGATGATCAGGAACAGGAACACAAACATCTGAAGGCAAGTTAGAGCACGCTTCATATCTACGTGGCTTTGATCGCTTGTCCGCAGCGTACTGCACGCGAATTGCATACATGGTCCAAATGTAGCCATCCCAACGTCGCAAGCCTACTTGGTCTAGCCGAGTTCCGAGAACAGATCGCAATGGTATCTGTTTGGATGGAAAACGGTGACCTACGCAGCTATGTCAACAAGTATCCAAATGTGGATCGCGTAAAGCTAGTATGTGTCATTTCGATCGCGCTAGCCACTGAATAATCTCGTTTCCCGAAACAGTGTGCCCAAATAGCCGATGGACTCGCCTACTTGCATTCCACCGGGATCGTAAGTGAAATGTTCCATTTTTCTCTCCCAAAGCTCGACAAGTTAATTAGTATCATACATCAGATACATGGCGACCTCAAAGGGGTGCGTACTTCGTGTTGATGATAGGCCAGGCAACTAACCGCTTGACTAGCCAAACGTACTCATATCAAAGGACGGAGTGGCTACACTCATTGATTTCGGCAATGCTGTCCTAGGAGAATCTACACTGCAGTTCACAGACACGGGGACCAACCAAAAGATATCGATTAGATGGACGGTAAGTTACGTATACATTCACATCTTAGAATTAGCAACATAGTGTACTTTTGTTCAGGCACCTGAGCTACTCGAGGGCGGCAAACACAGTGCTAACGCCGACCTGTATTCCTTGGGAATGGTGAGTGACCTATCATGAATGGCAAGATATGGAGACGAGCCTTCTTTACCCAACAGACCATCCTTGTCGGTATCGCATCCGTTTGTCCTAGAGTCGACGATGACATTTGAGATAGGAAGCCCTTACGGGCAAGGTGCCTTACTCTGAGAAGAACGATCGTGCAATTATGGTTGCCGTCATGAGATACGAGTATCCAGCACGTCCTCAAGAATGTATCCCTACAAACAGCGGGTGGGGCGACGCTCTGTGGTATCTACTGATGCGGTGTTGGAATCCAGTGCCGGAGCAGCGACCAAAGGCGATTGAGGTCCGCGACCTGGTGGGTGCGATAGCTTATTCTGTTTAATTCCGAATTCAACGCGCGTGCATTTCTAGCTGAATAATTCTCGGTACGAGGGGTTCTCTTCAGCAGATTGGCACATTTAGGTATCAAATATAGGGGTTTATCCCAGTTGTGCTAGCGTTGTAGATGTCGCGCTAGAGATATCCATTTGTATTGATAAAATCAACTCATGCTGTATGTTCATTCTCCATACATAACAATGCAGTCTACCACAACCAAGCACACCGATACCTTTATCAAAGTTAGAATACATTCACTGTGAGTCAATTACAACTCTCAATCGCGGAGACAGTACCTGTGAGAAGCTTCAGCGTGCAAGAAGTATTTGTGTTCTGATGTTGCATCAAATATGCCAAATGATACATAAGAAACGAAACCCTCGCGCTAGCTCTCATGTCTCACTTGAGCGTACGACATATTGTTAGAAGACAAAGATTTCGTATTTGATGTCGTGAAGAATAGGACAAGGTCTCGATTTTACTATCACTGCTTTACATTTAAGCACACCGCGTTGGCTCGCATACATTCACTACATTTTCAAACCATACTGGTAACAGAGCAAGAAGCAGACGTGATAAGTAGCTAATACGATGCTGCTAAACAGGACTATGTCAGTCTATACCAAGAACGATATCCTGCGAGATAGTAATCGTAGGCTGCGAGTCTTCCGATTCAAGCTCTTCGAACTCATCCAACACTGCCTGAGCACTGGGCCGAGTCTCAGGTTTGAATTCCCAGCATCTCTGCATCATCTCCCACACAGCGTTTGAGATAGGGTCCACTGAAACGACTGATTCCCTCGTGGCAGGCAGTAGGTTCTTTCTCATCTTGTTGTACGCAATGCGAAAATTCGCATTATACGGAACCTTCCCAAACTGAGCCTGTTCGCGGCGAGCTAGTAAGTTACGCTTAGATTGGACGAACGATTACCCACCTCCAACGCTACACAACCAAAGGCCCACATGTCAGACATTGTTGTGCGAGCATCTCCCTCGAAGAGTTCTGGACTGTCCCATGGCAGGGTGCCGCATCGATCCTCCAGCCCGCAATCGCATGCGCAGTCTATCCGAGAAGATCCAAAATCGCATATTTTAGCAACAGTTCCCGCATCGCTGACCAGGACATTGCTCTAGTGTAATGCTTTCAGTACAAGAACAAGCATAAAAACTCTGAGCTCGCACCGCTTTCAAATCCCCATGCACAACCAACAGTTTATGGACATGGGTTAGCCCACGTACAACCCCCGTCAGCTGTTTAAATCGATATGTTATTACGAGATTATAGGAGGTGTCATAACAGTTACAACCAATTGAAAGCGCCTTGAAGGGTTAGGGTTGTGAATACGTAAAAACTATGGTGAAATAATGAATCTATCATCGATTTAAGGCTAGCTGTTCTTATGGGTTTACTCACATCATCAAGATCTCTGTTACGATAGTACTCGCAGACCGGAGATGGGGGGATGTAGGTCCCGAGAAACCCATTATACTCGTGCGTTGTGATTATGCCAAGCAGCGGCGCTACGTTCTGGTTATTACTCTGGTTCAAGATCTTCCATATTTTCAGCTCGTTTGCGATCGCCTGTACAAGGTTCTATATCCCGATTCCATGTTAATTATGGGTGTTACGCAGGAACATGCTCTTACATCTTCGCCTGAGTTTGGACGGAAACACTTGATTGCAATCTAAACAATAATATCATCTAATCAACAACGCTCCGGTATACCAATCCTAACGCGCTTACCTTCCTTGGGGGGTCAACAGCATTAAGCTTCACTCTGTAGCTATCATTAAGCTTTTCTTTAGTTGTAGTACGATTACTGTTGGGTTTACCGGTAAATATCGGCATTTCCTCCACCAGTATCCGGACCTTCCAATCTACCCTCGAACTGGTGAGACAAGAAAACATTATGACTGAGGGTCACTTTATGCAAGTTACATTGTAGTGTTTCGCTCATTTTACGTTTGATATTTAATGAAGTTTGAGAATGGTCGTGGATAGCGGTAGAGACGATCACTTACAGCGGTTTACATATGACTAGACCCCCCCTGTTATCATATCGCATATAGGATCACGATCTAAACACCCGGGATGTTGGACGATATCGTTGCATCCGAGGTCGGACGGTCCAGGCCGTTGTACCCAAAGGGTAAGCCGGCTTGTCACGTTTAGGCGTCACACCGTAGCGAGCACGGCGGGCTGTGCCGCCGGTCGAGTGCCTGTGGCTCCGGCGCTTGGGGAACTGCGCTTGTAGCTCTCTGCGGACCTGGCGGCGTCGCCAAACGCGTCCCGGCGCAAGGTTTATCGGCCGCCGCAATAGAAAACAAGATATATGCGATAGATCGAAGACCTGTAAGCGCCTGAAACTAGACTACAAATCTAGCATATATGCGCATAGTGACTATCTCTAGCTTGATAGATATTGTACTAGATATGCTTGGCTCAATAAAATTAAGTTTTCTTTTTAAAGCACGCATGACCCGGCGTAAGCCTGTGAACCCGGGTAAACTCAAGACCCCCGGCCTTATTTATGTTGCGACACAGTTTCAATATTGTCCAGCTGGCAGGCAAGACAGAGAAATGTATTTAAGCCGAGAGTTTGAGTGTGATACACCGGACGGAACACATCTGTAAGGGCAGGAAGCCCGTAGTATAATACTGGCGGGACGAAATGCGAATGAAACAAGTGACGCTACCTGCAGCACATTGATGCTTGCGCGCGAACAACACAGCACCTTGGTCACAAACCAAGTCGGAGTGCGCGTGGGCGGCTCTCGACTCGGGTCGGCCTCTTCAGCTTGTTGCTTCGTTTGCTCGCCCAACACATCCTTGCGCGTCGAGGCGCGTCGGCGCTCGTTGCGTCTTCAGACCTTCGGGCGAGCTGGGCGGCGGCAAACCCTGGTGGCCCGCGATGAGAGGGGTGATTCCAGCGGGAGGATAAACGGGGTGCGAAGGCGCAAGAACGGAAACTCCCGCGCGAGGGGGCGCGCAAGTAGTCGCAAAGCGGCCCGAGCCGTCGGCAACGAAAACATTCTGGATACCAAAGAACGTGGCTTGGCGGGGTGGGACGCTCGACGTGATGGGTGGCAGCTTGTCGTGGACGTTGTTGCAAGCGAACTCGACAGAAGCCGGAGTCACCCCCACAAGGCCGTACAGCAAGACATCACGAGAAATGCCGGCTCCGCTGCCACGCATCGGGCGGCGTGTCTATTCGGCGACTGACAGAGTGTCGGGTCCCACGCCGTAGGTTTGAATTGGCGGGAGCGTGCGAATCGGCAGAAGGCGCAACTGGTCCTCCGGCGCGGATGGGCGAGACGAGCGAAATCGCCGTCGCGCTTGCGGGTGTAACCATGATCGAGGTGGCCGGGGTGATCACGGGTGAGTGCAAGGTGCGCGTTGTGACAGTCGGAGGGGTCTGGAGATAGCCCTGACGGGCAGTCGACGGGGTCTGAATTGGGTAGGATGTCGAGGTGGAATATTAGAAGGATTGGCGGCCGGGATACGGGTTTTTAGAGCGCGGGTAGGTCTTTGAGAGGTGGATTGAGGCAGAAACCGGGCCGCGGGGAGCCGACGATTGAGTGATCGGCGTTGTGCCTGAGAGATGCGCGCAGTCGTAGCCCGGGCCACAGCCACATGTCGGATCGGTGTGCGAACGAAGGCGACCGATACGTTTCGTGCCGAGGACAAGAACGCGGTGAGGAGAATAATCAAGACCATGCATAGCGGGAGCGGGAACGATGATGGGCGAGTCAAAATCATAATCATAAGTTTAAAAAGGTCGGCAAGGCACGAAAGGTGAGAGGGGTGGCGTGTCAGCGCTAGCCACACCCGGCAGGCGATGAGGGACCCACCATATACACTCAGTTAGCGCCATTGGCGCTGCCTGGCTCTCTAATTTGCCTTCGGCCGGTTTAGCGCATCCGCCGCAGGTTTGGGAGGCCGCAAGGCGATGCTTGTCGGGGCGGCAAGGTGTATGGCTACGTTGGTACTAGGAGTAGAAACGACGACGGGCGTAGGGGCGGTTTTGGTAGGGGCAAAAGCAGGGTTAGGAAGAACTTGGGTCTGAGGAATGAGCTGGGGCGATGGCCCGGCGCAACAAGTGCCAGCACAGTGACGACGTTTAGAACAGGCACGACGGCTGCTACTATGGCGGGCGGGTATGGGGCAACTAGAGCAGGGACCGAAGTAGCTGGGGCTGACACTGGGCCCGCGAGAGGGTCGCTCCGTAGTTGGCGTGCGTAGGATTGGATAGCGGGTCTTGCCATACTCCCAACAGTGGCCTGGAAAACTTTATTAGAAATGTCAAAAAAAGCTCTTTACAAGTAACTTACTGCTACCTCGCGAGGAAGACAACCTTCAACTACAGTTCGAATGCCCTCGGCAGTATGCGCGGTACGAATGTGCCTGCGCATCTAAAATTTGCGCGGGGATGTAATCGGGCACCGGTGTGTAATTTTGTGGGCGGTGTCCAGTCCATCGGCGCTGGTGCATCACCATTCCCAGTGGACACGGCGGTAAGTAGAACCTGAGCTTTGGGCGTGATCCTTACACCCTTGACATGACGGAGGTCGGGGGGGGGGGGCGGCGGGGAGGCCCGAGAGCGACAGGATAGACGCAGGAGCATTGCAGGGGAGTGGGGGAAGGCACATAGATCAAACGAGGTTTAGTGCCATTCCTGTCAAGGGTAATGGTAGTCTCGGCGTGGCTGCTCATCGCGAGGACAAAATGCGAATCACGCATGCCAGGCAGCGAGAAGTAAAAGAGGCGACGTGTTAGCGTGGTTCACGAGCGAGACGGACATAAAATACGCACCGCTCATCTGTGATCGAGTCAAACTCGCAACAATGCCAACGGCCCCGACGACGGCCTAATGATGAGATTCGGCGACGAGGCAACGCTTTCTAGGCGAGCTTCTGAAATAAAGGAGTCAGCAAGGCGTCTATTGAAATGGAGAACGAAAGACTCACATTGAGGTGCCAGATAAGGATCGCCGCGCAAAGGCGTGTACGACGGCTCTTTTTCTGAGAATGGTGGGGCGAGAGCAGGAAAGCACTGGTATTCTTGGACGTGAGATCATGGAGCGATGACGCGGTACCCAGAACCGGCCAGGGGATGTCGTAGAAGGTGAGACTGGACGAAAGGGATTTGCCCTTGGTCGGCTTGGTGTCTTGTCACAGAATTTCAGCTCTGAAAAATAAACAAAATAAATTGCTTACCATCAATTCACTACAGACCTGCTCGTAAGTGGCTACACCATACTGCTGGGTCTGCTGCTGGCGGGCGCTTGCATACCGCTCGTCCTTCGCGTGGCGGCGTGGTAGGCGTTCGATGGGGGTTGAGACCGGGAAGGACGGGAGACGGAGCCCTTACGCGAGTGAGAGTAGGCCTCGGGGGCCGCAGGCAAGGGATTCGTTGAGCGAGGGGCAGGCACGGGCGCCGATGACGTCAGGAGGCGAGCCGTGGGCACCAAGGCCGCGCGCACAGGCGGAGCTCGGGAAGAGGAGGCCTGGGGGGGCGCAGAGGCGAGCTGGGTGTGGGAGGGGTTGAAGACTTGGCGGTAGGGGTAGGAGGAGCCGGGGTGGGACTTGGTGGGCGTGGTGGCGGGGGTGGCGGGAGCGTAGTAGGAGTACTGCCTAGAGGGACTGTGCGTACTGCTGGGTGTTGATCGCGGTGGGGTATAAGCTGAAGCAGGGGAGTCAGCCAGGAGTGTGCCGGCGTGACACCTGAACGTGACAAGCCGGCTTACCCTTTGGGTACAACGGCCTGGACCGTCCGACCTCGGATGCAACGATATCGTCCAACATCCCGGGTGTTTAGATCGTGATCCTATATGCGATATGATAACAGGGGGGGTCTAGTCATATGTAAACCGCTGTATGAACGGATCAGCCCGCAAACACGTGACGGTAATCAGTAATTATCATTTGCCACGTGAGTTGACATTTTTCTTGGATACGTATTTGTTGTTCACGTGAGTTAACATTTTTTTTTGGATACGTATTTAAATTAATGTGCTACACGAATCACGTGAGTTGACACAAGCTTGACATATACTATAATCGTATTCTGCTAGTGGCCAAGTACAACTCTGTTCATAAAGATGTCCCTCATTCGAGTCGGTCCTAGTACTCAACCACCTGAAGACATCTCGATTACCCAATACTTGGCTCGTGGTGCCGCTGCCGACATTTGGGTGTGCGTACTTGGACAGACTCCGAGTTGGAAGGCTACTTATTGATATCACGGGCCTTAGAGTTTCTCCGGAACAACTTCCAAAGGTACGCGATTGGCATTGTCAATCCATACATCAATTCATACAGCCATATGCTAGCGCGTATGCAAAACACTCCGTATCAGCCCGGAACGTTTAATACGAAGTCGACTTGACGGTAGCATCGGTTTACAGGTACACAGCTATAAATCCACTCGCTCGATGGGGCTCATATTATCCTTACTGCCATTGTTTAGTTATCTGAGGACCCGTGGATGACGTTTGTTGAGGTCAGTTTCGATAGACTTGCAGACTGTGTCCATCTAAAATCAATCCTGCAACACAGGAACTCAGTGCGGCGGTTAAAACCTGGTCGTCGCTCGACCATCAAAATGTTGTTCGAATTTTTGGAATTAGCGGCGGAATGAGTCTAGGAGTAGATTACTACTCAGGCGGATGTGTTAGGGACGTAAGTCCTGTAATTAGTCTGCAGTAGCCCCCTGGTCTGACCCCACTGAATCGCATTAGTGTTTAAAGGCGCGCTCATCAACAGTTGATAAGGTGGCTATGGTGAGCTAGTTGCTCGTTTGGATTTCTACTCTAATGGCGTTCTAGATCTCAGATGTGCTGGCTGGTGTAAAATACCTTCACGAACACGAGCCGCCAATTGTCCATGGTAACCTCAACGCAGTTTGTATTCATCTCTAAGGCGCGTTGGGAGTATTGACGTCCCTTCAAGGGAAAGGTGTTTGTTGATCATGACGGAAGAGCCGTAGTAGGAGAGTTTGGACTCGCGGCGACGTGTTATCCGTTTGCGGCTTACGCACCATCGATCTCGTTTGACGGACTTACTCGCTGGTTTAGCCCGGAGTTGCTCGACGATGACACGGATCAGGTTCCACAGCCAACGTTAACTTCAGACGTTTGGGCACTTGGATGCACTATATACGAGGTATGGTAGTACGGCACAATATCAAAAGGATTGCTGATGAGACATCGAACGGGTATGCATTAGATTCTGGCGGAAGTCTTGCCATATTTTGGGCATAAGCATGAAATTAAAGTCCAGAGAGAGATATTAGCGGGGAAACCACCTGGTCGATGCGACGACAAACTAAAGACTTCACGTTATGGGTTTCTTTGGCCAATGGTTCAGTGGTGCTGGGCTTTAGATCCTGAAAATCGTCCCAAGGCATCAACTCTCAATGAAGAGGTTAGCATGTGTAAACTGGGAAACCAAAGTTCCTGGGAAGTGAGTACCAGAAACATACGGGTTCAACCATCACCACTAATACCTCCATCTTTGCGGCATGTTTATTCTGACTACTATGAAAACCTCGACGCACATTTGGGATTGCACGCTAGACTCGGTTAGCTCGACTCTTATGGGGTATTCTGTGGTCATCCAACTCAGCAATTCCTGAAAGCCAGTTTGACGTATTGGAACTTTCTGAAGCGGTTAGGTGCCACCCAAAAAGAGCGAGCACTTTAAAGGTGAGCACTAGCAACAGATTATCTACATAACCATTACCGCAAATATTTCTCGGCAACGTGCGTCTGAACAACAACCAAGCGTTAACGAGTGGATTGTCTTTCAGGTGCACACCGCAAGTGACCTAATTCTACAAAGAACATACAAGAGAAGGCGATATGTGCTGAAGCTTATTCCAGGACACGAGCTTGAAGAGCTTGAAACCTGGAGCCAGCGCAGCCACACTGTTTATGACTGGAAGATTGTGAGAGTTTCTAAGAAATGGCTAGCGTCCATAATAAGTAAGCCTTTCTTAGTTCTACGTGCAAGATTTAAGCCGTGTTCTAGAAGCCGATTGACCTTTTTGATCTAGTCAACGGTAAATGTTACGACAATATCATTGGGTTGGGGAACGACATTTATATGGCAAAATTTGATGCGCTCAGGAAGGCCAATGCTGCGGAGCCACCAATTCTAGTCGTTTAACCCGTCTGCCACTTATATACTTCAAGCACTTTATCAAAGGCTTGCGCGTGCGTTGAAGTCGATAACGAATGAGACAGTACTTAGTATTTTATCTAGTAGGTACTGGAGATAAGTTGATCTGCGTCCTTTGTCCTTAAAAAATCTGCTGGAACCACGGTTTGTACTCGATGTCTTCAGTGCATTAAGGTTTTATCCACTAAAATCCCCACCGGTAGGTAAACTAGGGTGTTATATTAAATCAACTGTCACAGGAACTCGTAGGCGCAAAATCTCCGCATAATACGCATCTTATTTGGGTTCCCAAGCTACTGCAGTTCAGGCTTAGGGCACAGCGGGTTTGATGTCCGAAAATAATTAGCAGGGCTAGGAGGAGGTCTGCGAACGCGACAAGCTATAGAACAGGTCCTGAAGAGCCCGAAGCGATTGAAGAGATCCACCTCATGTAAGCCCTCCCCAGGCAGTTTCTTAGCATGCTCATGGCCTACGTATTATTAGCGCACGTCACGGCCAGCAAAGTCTATCTTAGGTGCACGAAAGTTCTCGCGTGTTTGGAAGGCACAGCTCTTGGAGGAACTTCAATTACGATGATTCCGCGACGACTCAAACTGGTCGGGACGGTATACTTCGGGTACTGGCGTCCTGGTTGCTGCCGTACATCATCAGAAACATGCCATGTATGTATACATCCGGGGAGTAACATACCCTCGCCCTGTCTTCCTCGGTTCTGTGAATCGAAATGTCCGTAATAATAGGTATGGGGATTGCCTGTGATACTGACGCCATATGCTCCCAATAAACCGAGGCTCGCAGTTCGGTCGGGATGAAACGTATGGGGACATCTCACGTGACAGGAGGATCTACGTTGTCACGACTTCCTGACGACGACAGGCACACGACAAATCGGGTGGCGAAAAGCTAACTTAGCCGACGATCATCGGATCCTTTGATGAGTGTGACATAAAGCAAAGCTCGTTCCGTTCTTTCCGCACTCTTTCTCCTTCTTCCTTCCCTCCCCTCCCTCCCGTACTCACTGACTGGTTTCGGTCCCACTCATTCTTGTCGACGCTCGCTTTCGACATCACGTTCATTTTCAGCTAATCGACCGAGTCGTTTCTCTGCCTTATTATAATTCCAACACCAAATCATGGCCTGGTCCCGTCTGTTTCTCCTTCCGTGTCTGTTCGCGTCGACTCGCGCAGCATGGACCTTGACCCAACCTGGAACGTCCGGAGTGTGAGTTTTCTCTACATTGTAAATCGGACTGCTGTAGCTCAGATCTGTCCTGTTGTAGTAACGCGATGCAGATGGTAGTCGTCGGACCTGACACGGTCATGATGATCGACAAGCTTGAGTCAAACCCACTCAAGACTTCCGCGGGCACACACGCTCTGGGGGCAATGTACAACCTCAAGACCAACACCGTCCGTCCGCTGAATGGAATCACGACCAACAGCTTCTGTGCCGGAGGTGGATGGCTCTCGAATGGAACCAGTGCGTGCCTTGGTTCTAGTATTTTCAGCAGCGTGGGTCTGATAATCCCTATGTCTGATCCTGCCCTTGTCGTTTGATTTTGCCCTTTCTTCGGCCCGAAAATCAAACAGTGGTCAACATTGGCGGCAACCCGCTCGTACAGATTGGGAACTCTACTTCACAGAACGGACTGCAGGGCGTCCGATTGTTAAATCCTTGTGCAGCAGAGGAAAAATGTGACGTTTACGAGGATGCACAGGTCAGTTTTTACCATCATGTCTCTCATTTTACAAGTACTCTGACTCTGTGAGACTTACCTAGCATATTCGGCTTACGTCTGCGCGATGGTATCCATCGGGTGCTCGTCTCTCTGATGGCTCGCTTTTGATCATTGGTGGTGCTTTAGGAGGTAGGCTTATCAACGTGCTTTTTATCATGTTATCTGAGAGTGGCGTTTTAGGCGGATGGACCAATAACCCACAGCTCAACAACCCCACATACGAGTTTTACCCTCCTAAGAACATCAACGGGTTCAACGGTACGTGTATCTCACATTTTGCGGAGCCAAATCTCATATGTGTTTAGGTGTCCAAATCCCTAGCAAATTTCTCGTTGAGAGTGAGTGTTCTATGCCCTGCGCTTGTTATGAGTTCTAACAACCTGCGCTAGCTCTCCCTCACAACCTCTTTCCGCACGTCTTTGCCCTACCAAATGGCCAAGTCTTCGTAGCCGCCAATAACAAAACCAGTAAGTTTGCTTTTCTATGTCTTATCGGCACCGAACTCATGCTCGTCATTTTACAGTGATCCTCGATTGGCAACGCAATGTTGAGACTCGCCTTCCAGACCTCCCCAATGGCCAGCGATGTACGTATCCTATGAGCGGCGCGGCTGTAATGCTTCCTTTACGGTATGAGAACGGGTGGGCGCCTGAGATCATGATCTGTGGAGGATCTGAGGTTTCGTGAGTCTGGATTTTTCGTCTCGCCAGTTGGCAGATGTGTGATGTTATTTTCTTTTGCTAGGGATACGGTGCTCGAAACTGAGCTTAGCTCAACTACGCCCGCTAGCGCTCAATGCTCACGGATGGTTTTGAATGCTCAAGGTATCAAGAGGGTATGTACTTTCCCGATTTGAGTGTCCGGATCGAGGCTGATCGGCGTGTATATTCGATAACTCAATCCTCTGCGCCGATTGATTGGCGTCATTTAATTTTGTCACACCGGCCGAATCGGAATATGTCTAATTTTGGGCCGTGTTCGATAATTTCGGTGGATCGGCGATGCAGGGTTGGCAAGTTGAGAAAATGCCGCAACCACGCAGTACGTCCCATCCAAGCTTCACTACTCTGGTTTCTTACTCTGCCTCTTCTTGGTTACAGTGATGCCTGACGCTGTCATGCTCCCCGACGGCAAAATCCTCATCCTTAACGGCGCGACAGGCGGGACAGCTGGCTATGGCAACGTGCAAAACCAAGTTGGGACATCCAATGCTGACGGACCGGTACTCCAGCCTGTGTTGTACGACCCCTTGGCGCCGGCTGGGGGGAGGTTTTCGAATGCAGGGTTGCCAGTTTCGAACATTCCGAGGATGTACCACTCTGTTGCGTGAGTTGATCTTCTGCTTTTTATATGTAGGAAGAGAGCCTGATGTGGGCGGATTGGGATGTAGGACGTTGACGCCAAAGGGAACGGTTATGATCGCTGGGTCAAACCCGAATCTAGATGTGGAGACGAGAGATTATCCGACTGAGTTCAGGGTCGAGATGCTCTTCCCAGTACGTGCTTTCGTCTGAATCGTCTTTATTATTATTTTAACATCTAGGATGTAGGACTACATGTCTAAGGCTCGCCCTTCGATCATCTTCTGCGACAAAACCCTGCACTACGCACGCGGGGCAACTGCGACAATCTCCTTACCATTCGGGCGCCACAAGCGTGGATTCTTGTTCAAAAAAGTTGAGGTCGTTCTCATGGACCTTGGATTCTCGACGCACGGTGTGCATATGGATCAGCGGATGGTAACGCTACCGGCTCTAATGATTGGGCGAAAGTTGGTTACGTTTACTGGGCCGCCCAACCCGAATGGTGAGTATTTTGGGTATGGAAAGGAGGGTGAACTGACGAGACTGGATGGATAGTCTACCCGCCTGGTCCTGCGTGGCTGTATATCGTTGTGGATGGTGTGCCGACTGAAGCGATGAAGGTCATGGTTGGCGACGGGCGGAGTCCACCTGTGGACCAGGGTGCTATTGCCAAGTGAGTTGCTCCTGCTAGCTATCTGGGATTCGTCTAACAGAGTGAATTTAGTATGCTTGCCAAGACCGGGAACCCGTAATTCCTCAATGCTCTCTTTCTGATTCAATCCTTTTGGACTTTTTTTTTGGTCTTTTGGACACGATCTTACGAACCTATCTTGGACTTTTGGGACTTATTGGAGATTTTTGTACGGCTCTCCCTTCACTCTTTCTTACTACTTCGAACATTGTTACGATCATGGACTCATGGCTTTCGGACTACTACATCTGGGACTTTATAATTGTTTGGGACTTTCTGTTGATTGATGAAGAGTGGTGCGCTTCCGTTGTGTCCTTACCTACGGTATTGCGTAGGGAATAATGGGAGTATTGTGGTTGAACCTTGCTTGCCGCCTTTCGCTATTTACAACTAGGGTGATCACAGACCGCGGAAAATGAATGAATCTCTCCAATGTTGCTAAACAGTCTAAAGAGTCTACTCCTTTTATAAGTGTGAATTCAAGGCCGGGTATATGCGTTAGGCTGGTGTACGAGGTGACTATCAGTGTCGCCCATCATTCTCAATATAATCGGTAGAAGTGAGGTGTTATCTCATGGGCGCTTAGTGGAGTGGTTACCACGTTGGTCTTCGACGCATCCCTCTAGGGATTGATTGGTCAACCAAAGTTCGTCAGTTCGATCCTGGCAGTGCTCACATTTTTTTTCTCACAGTGTGTGCGTGTTCTGGAGCGTAAATATCAACCAGTAACTGAGTCTGTGGTCACCTTTCATCCTGGTTAAAACTGTAGTATATGCCTCTAGCTGAGACTACATGTGAGGCTGGCAAAGTAAACGTTGCCGTGGGTCAGCTTTTGATCTTGACCGGCCGCAAATTGCGTTCGTTATGGCAGTGTGATCAACAGTGGCGCGTTGGAAGGTAGAGCGCTTTCCTATCAGGTATTGAATTCAGCCGCCATTGGCACCTTCAGTCGAGCTGAAAGCTGGGATGACTGTTAGACCTGCGGCAAGTTAAGGCTGGTTTGTAAACCCCATTCAAGCCAACTATTAGTGTATACCTTGATTTGGGATGTATTGCCTTGACGATCAAGACGAAACTGCCTGAGAACAAAGGGTCATTTGCTTCGATACGTAGGAGTAACAACCCCTAATAATGATGTACTAAATTTCCGAGTCGTTTTCATACGCGAAGGGTTTTCGTTTGTCTGGCGTTGAGGCGGCGTGAGATATTTCTAGCTTTATCCTGTTTTCATACCAGGCCTACTAAGGATCCTGAATCATTATCTTAGCGCCTGGTGTGATAGAGAAGAGCGCACTTGCCACTCTCTTAGTAGAAACATAGCATAACCGCACTTTATTGAACAGGCCCTTCTTGCAAAGGTATGCTCCAGCTATGGGTCCTCATGATCCATCTAACGGCAAGTAACATGATATCGGTAGGTGTGGCCGAACAAACGCATTTAAGCAGATGGAAAACGATATAAAGCCCGCCGTCGAGCAGGCGATTCATGACCAGCTCACTAACATTCGCCCCTATCTTCGCGTGCAGATCACACTCGAAGAACTCGATCCAGCTTAGATATTTAAGATGTCACTTACATCTCCCAGCGACCTCCTCTCTTTCTTTAATTGGGTCGATGCAAAGGCACTTAGCCAAACTATTACGGGCGCATATATCTGTGGGCCATATCTGACTAACGGTCCACGCAACTGGTTTCTAGTCTTCATCGGCTCCAAAATTGCCTGGCATTTGCAACTCGCAGCTGACTCCGGTGAGCTTAAGCCAATAGTCTTCCCAGCGCCTCTAGAAGGCTTCGAAGCAAACTTTGCCAGTGGGGAACACTACCTCGCGCGAATGGGCAAATTTGAGATGAACCAAGGCGCGACCTTACACGAGATTCTTCACTTGGTGTACATTCACCACCGGCGATTCTGTCTTTCAAGTACGCACCGTGGAACTCGTGACTTCTGTTTGAAGATATTAGCTACTCTCAAGAGCGCATTCTTCTTCAAGGATATGGATGTTGATCAAGTTCGCTCTGGCTTAGTTGGAGCATTTGGAGAAATACATCCTATTTTTCCGCTTCTAGTCTTGTAAGTTCCATCCTCTGAGCATGTGAACCCAACTTATAGGTGACTGTGTATGATGTCAGAGAATGACTATTCGGGTGTGCTGCATCGAAGTAGATTTCTTAGGTTTGTATTCTAATTAGACTATATTAAACTACCCAGTCTGTGATACGTCTCAGCTTAAGCCCGGCACTGTGCAAGCCCGGCACAGTTGTATCATGTAAAACGGGCGACTTTAGAAGTATGGATTTATCCCGTCCTTCAAACTAGATAATATTTTACCTGAGCTCACGACTGGAGGAGGTAGCTATCAGCAGTGTATGTTTTAGCAAGTTACAGCCACAATTACACCGATATGAAGCAGGTCAGCTGGAGAATGCGGTCTTGAGAGCTTCGATTTGATCGGTTCGTATTGTACGAGCAAGCTCGCAAACCTTCTTTGATTTTAGCGTACATCTTATGGCTCAATTACCATTACCTACCCCGTCTGCCTGTATGAGGAGATGTGCCGCTCCTAAGCATAAAAATGGGTTGGTATCGCACAACCGGCTCCGTGATAGAATCTGACTCACCGTAGTACGTTTTTAGCGTAACTGGAACGCCATGTTCCTGGAGCTTCTTTGCGTAAAGCTCTCCTCCACTCCTTAACACATCCATCTCTGCAACGCTAATCCATGCTTGCGGCATCCCTTCAAACGCGTCCTTCTTATCCTGAAGCAGCGGCGATGCGTCTGGGAGCGTTCGATCGGAGACTTCTGGAGTATGAAGATCCCGAGACCAGAGCAGATCTCCCGCATACAGCCCGAACACATTTGCGTATTCACGCATAGACGGTGACCAGGTCGATGGGTCAGATGTAGGAGTAAGGTCAACGAGTGGCATAAGGAGAATTTGCGCACATAGGCGTATTGGGGGGCGTAACATCGTTGCCCGTTGGGCAAGGACGGCAGCAAGATTAGCTCCCCTGTAAATCCATATCAGCAGAACACCCCGCAGCTTTTGTCAAAGGAACGCACGATGAGTAGCCACATAGAGCTATAAGACTTTTGTTGATTTTATATCTTACTCCGCCCTCCGCACAAACCCATAAAAGAGCAGACCACGAGTCGTTGAGTGCCGTTGGAAAAGTATGCTCCGGCGCGAGTCGATGATCCACTGACACAACAATGCATCGTGTTTCTGTGATACGTTGAGATCTAATAATATACTAGCCAGTGTTGACGCGGCTTACCCACACAGACACGTGTATAAAACGATTCTCCCGTTTGAGATGTTCCAAATAACCACCCTCCTCCATGTAAGTATATCAAAGCCGGCCAACCATCTTTCGGAGGCTCGCCCTTGGGTGTAAGGATTCGTACGGAGTATTCTCCTAGACTAATAGTTTCTACTACTCCGACTGGAACAGCACTCGCCTTCCCAGCTGTGCTTGAGTTAACCATTTCACGGAGTTTCGAGCTCCATCCCACTGTGTAGAGCGGAGTTCGCGAGGATGCAGGCTGAGCGAGAACAAAATCCTTGTATTCAGGGTCAAGTCTCTTTAGTATCTCGGGAGGAATGCTTGTGGGGTCATCTAGATGCGAATCGAGTTGGCTCATGGTCAATATTTCTGATATCTTGTTGACCTTGAGGAGGGTTCGGACTCACCTCTGAATCAGTAACGACGTAACAAGCTTTCCTATCAGCGGATCTGACCCTGAGCATCTCTTTCGTCATAAGCAATCTCCAAGATCTATACCGGCTAATTATTAGTACGCCGCCACAGTTTATGGAATCAACCCCTCTACGCTCGGCTCATCCTAACCAATTGGAAAGCCCCAATATAAGCGGACTTGTAAGTCAGTAGTGGAACTCAGGTGGCAATCCAACACGAATAGTATAAATTCTCTTGGTTGTATTTACTCATCATTTGGAAAAAGCGGCCTTGATGGCTTCAACCTGGTCGCTTCGCATCCTCCGAGCCAAAGCACAGACCTGATTGTAGTAATATTGGAGGTTAGTGTATAACACACTGAGGTACACAGTATCAGCTCACTCGGTCCGCAGCTGGTGTAAGGTGAGTAGCACCTAGTGGCGAATTTATTATATTCAGTTATGATCTTCAAGGCGATTGTAAACATACCTCTGTACATAGTAAGCGTAACTGGCACTCCATGCTTCTTCATCTTTTCTGCGTACGCCTCCCCCTCACTTCGTAATACATCCAGTTCCGCAACGCCAACCCAAGCAGGCGCCAAATTCTTGAAAACAGACTCGTCTTCCATGTACAACGGCGATGCGTCCGAAAGCCGTCTCTGTGCTACATTTGGAATATATAGGTCCCGGAACCAAAGCATATCGAC
>WSTJ01000101.1:0-43850 GCA_019623705.1 Ceratobasidium sp. 428
GCTTCCCTCCTTCCACCACCAGTGCCGACCATAATTTAGGGGTGTCAGGACACTGCTAGCGCTACAGATGGTGCACTAAGTATGTGTATTTATCTGTTCTTCAGTACAATAAACTAAAGATGGCATCCAGATCCAAACCTCAGCCCTGCTGGGAATGCGGCCACCAATGTCACCGCGCCGACTCTCGATGACGGCGGCGGCGTGGCTTGGATGGCGGGCTTACCAGAGGATCTAACTGCGTGGATCGACTCGCTCGACATACCGAATCCCACCAGCCCGTTGCCCGGAGAATCGTTCGGGACTGGCGTTCCCGGTCCCGGCTTTGAGATGTTGAATTGGGATTTTAGTGAGTTTAGATATACAGTTCTGCTATAGCCCTACTAAACCTCTTTGTATAATCACAGTGGCCCCGCCACTGAGCTCGTCTCCCAACCTCGGTGGACAACCCGACCTGTTTGGGCCTTTAATGGCGCCCACCTCTGTCCCTCTTGAGGCCAGCATCCCTGATTATGATTTCGGCCTGGCTATGAATTACGTGCTAGGTAAGTCTGATTTGGAATTGAAATACGAGTTTCACCAGTGTATTAACATATTATGTCATCTGCGTAGTCGACCCGCCTCCGGTGCCCCTCGAGTTCATGTCCCCGGCCGTGGGTAGCTACGTATCTAGTAAGTTTCCAGCCTAAACTCTTGGCTTGATCGTATTAAAGTACTTTGTAATACAGCCTCACCGCCGCCAGACCTCGCCACCCCGTTCCTCTCCCCCGCCTTGACCGACTCGAGTGGGTCTGACTGGAGTCTCGCGTCCGATGGGTCGAGCGTGTATTCTCCCCTATTGTCGAGCTTGACCGCGCTTGTCCCCGTCGATGCGCCAGTCACCCCAGATCACCCCTCGGCGTTCCCGAGTCCCGCCTCGGTAGAAGAGGCGTTCGAGATTAAGGCTGAGATTGACAAGTATGTCGACTCGCTGACGGCCCAACGCAGGCATCGCGGCTCCGGGCCGTCGTTGGTGAAGCTCAAGTGCTCATGGTGCGACAAGAGGGAGCGGCGCCCTTCGGAGCTCAAGGTGAGCATCTGGCTTGAAGTGTTGTTGAGAAGCTGGATCTAATTATAATTTGTAGGAGCATATGTACGCTCATCGCGGCTTGGCACGTAAGTGAATTTCGCGATCGAGTTGGAGTTGGTGAGACTGATCTCAGTTTCTAGTGTTTCCGTGCCCAAACAAAGGGTGTAAACATGTGTCTAATCGAGCGTCGAACCTAACCCGGCACCTCCACAAGTGTGATCGTGGGTCGAAGGAATAGCGGTCGAAATCTTGCTTTTCTGAATCTATCTGAATGTCGAGCTCCTTGAATGTACTGCAGACTGCGAATCTAATTTCGGTTTCTTTCTTATCGTGGACATGGCGACTTGATTGCTATGTTGACGGGTCAAACCCTACCTCAGACGTGTGGTTCAGATTGATCAACTTTGTTCCGAACTTGGACTTGCGACAATTCGAACGCTGTGATTAGGCGTATGATTATCTGCCTCTTGAAATGCCAGTTGTCAACCTTTTGGTGATCGCAAGTCTTATATTCACAAAGTGAAACTCCCAGTTTGCGCATAAAAATAATTGAATTTGATGGTCGGCCGTAGTAGGTGCTTCTCCAAACTAACATATTCTCCTGGGAGAGCGGCCGAAACTGACAACAGATTGACTCCACTCGACATCGCGATCAATCTAGAGATTGACACCAACGGTGGTGGCGCAGCATGGATGGTGGCGAGACACGTGATTTCGAGAGTGTATCACGTGTATAAGCGTCACCTTGATTCAACGACAGTAATGGCACAAACACGAATAGCCCAGGACGACACAAGCCGTTGTTAGCGACGAGAACACCGGTGAGCACGATGAAAGGACCGCATCCGGCGTCGGCTAACCCCTTTCAGGCACACCGGGAACCTCATCTTAACTCCCCGCCGCGACAAAGACGATCTTGTGTGCATAGCTCGGCTCTTCGAAAGTCAAACCTATAACGTTGACAATAATTGGGAGCAGATGGAGAGATCTAGGAAACTTGTTCTGGTATCAAGGATCAGTGATATCGACGAACTTTACTCCGTAGTCCACTCCTCTGCTCACCGCAAGCCACTTCTCGAGTATTCAACAACAGCCAAAGGGTGAACGAATGTGACATTTCAAAAGCGCCTTGTATGCTAGCCTCTATCCTCTCTCTCGTCCATTGTCAACCGGGTCGCCCAGTTCGCCGATCCTTCCTACAAGCCGTTTACTGCGTACCATAGCTAGTCAAGTCGAAATAATTTACCGAGTTTTAGTCTCTCCCAACCCACCTGCGGGTCCGCGCACATGCCGCGCTCACTAGGCTCACAAAAGCTTCTAGCCCGTCCAGCCCGAACCGCTCCGGCCAGACGAACAACGCCAAAGGAACTGCTAGTATGGAACACGATGAGGAAGAAGGCGAAAACTATTACCAAGAAAAACGGCGAGCCAAGGGCAAGGGAGCTGAAAACTTGGATGACGCTAAGGCTGTGCGAGCTGTGGATCAAGAGGCGAGAAACGGAGAAAGAGGGTTAGACCGTTGAAATCTCGTTTCTTTCGTCTCTCACTAGCCGTTTTAATTGTTCTCCTGGCATCCAACGTCTACCGCTCCCGGCCCGAACCAATCACTCCAACGATTAGTGGCACAGCGAGAGATTCGTCTCTAGCACCGATCTAAAAGATCTATCCGTCCCGCACACTAGAGGTATCGAACGACAACCGAGACCATTCGCGACCCCACTCGACAAGAAGAACCGTGCCAGGCGAGCCGAATCGCTGACGTGAAGGAGCAGGAAGGCGCAGAACTGGCATTTTAGTGGATCTTGTGACCGGAAAGGGGGTCGGGCGACGTGATTCTTGCGCTCTTTGCATATGGATGACACTACCAGCTCCTCAGATGTTGCGTTTCCTGGCACGTACGTCGAATTTACGGAGGTCGACGGCGCGTTGCGCTTCCAACAAGGTTGGAGACTCAGATTTCTTCACCGCGTGTGCGAGGACAGTCCCGCTCGGATGTAGAAAGCCAACAAGCCTAGCAAGGAGAGCACTATTGTGAGTTTTGTCTGGTTCAGATTGAAGGCATGCATTGAGTGGCGGTAATGATGTTCGGTGCCACCCGAATCCAGTTATGTTGTAGTCGAGCTGTGCTGACACCTTCTGTCTTGCAGGAATGTTACTGTCTCAGGGTTGTCAAAGTCGGAGTACACGGAGGTACGCCTGTGATTGCGCCAGATGGAACATCCCGAGTCCCTCGAAATAAACTTGCGCCCCCATTCATGGCACTGGCGATATACATATTGCGGCGATCCGGCGTCTATTCCGATTGATATCGCCACCTCGTGGGCCCCACGCGTGTTTGCGTCGTGTGCTCACCATGCATTCCCTATCCAAGCTGCCTCTACGTCTATCTCGCGCTTAGATCTCATACTGGCGATAGCCTACGCCGACAAGAAATAAAGTGTACGATCTCCGACGCCTCGCACGCATCTTCTGTGCCTGCACTCGAGATGTTCTAGAAAGGATGGGCGAGGCCCCGCCAATCCCCCGAGAGGCTAGAGCAGGCACCGGAGGCAGAAGGTCGCGGCTAAGGCTACACAGCCACTGGAATTCTCGTGCTTGACACACAATCTCGAACCAAACATGTCCCAGCACCAGCAACGTCTACTCGATTATTGTATGCGCAGAAATTTCGAGAATAGTACCAGGACATCTGGCTTGCTTAAGTCAGGGAACCGCCGTCGCTGTTTTCCGAATCAACTACCATGTCTTACCTGAACCACACTAGGAGAATCTGATAGGAAATACTTCCTTCACTCCCCCGCCGCTACGTCTTCGACCTCCTAACGGCTTCAATACTCGGTATATTAAACTTTCGGGAGTATTGGCTAGTGCAAACCCAACATCTCGGCGCCCAAACTGCTACAACCTACTCCTGGCAGACACGTTCATAGATGGCCGAGATTCAGCAAAGCAATCAGGACTTCTGGGATCGTCAGAACGCATACACCCAGAATCATAATAGAGTTGTTACCGAAATAATCTCAGGCGCTAATTAGGTTTGCCTCGCGACTTCAATGCGAGGTTCACATCTAAACGAATCGCTCTTCATCCCCATCCTAAGCAGGCATTTACCTAGCACGTTTCATGAAGCTATTTACACGAGCTCCAAGTCACGTGCGTTCAGCTTCAACAGGTCGAGGGTAGAAATGATGTCCTTGTATTCAGGTATTTTAACAGCGCTCGACCAGTGCCCAAGCCTGCACCCACTCCTACCAAACGAATATCCGAACCCCCGCGCGACCGCACCGCCATGCCATTCCCCGATTTGCCGACATCTCGACAGCCAGAGCTAGACCTTGCTGAGCACTTGCTTGGGCTCATTGAGTTCGAAGTGACCACGCTCCGTCGTCATACACTGGCGTCGCGTTGTTTTGTTGATACCGCCCATCGTATTGTCGACGAGTTACAACAGCTCCTAGACGAAAAGACGAACAATGGGGATATCGAATCCGCCGTTAAATTCATGACGGCCCTGGACCCATTAGAGAGGTGAGTGCAACACTTCAGCAGGAACCTACTCCGGCTGAGTTTATCGATATCGCCAGGCACTTGCTTGACTTCGACCGAGATGATCTCATCGGCTCAGACAAGCTGGTTGACGTTTCGTCCCCACTAGCTTGTAAGGAAGATCTGGAAAAATGGAAAAAGGTTCGCGATATGACACATCAAGAACTCAAATCCCTCCACGACGAGGGTGATCTAGAAGTGAGTCTTGTGTTGATCGATGTTGTCAAAAATTTGTACGAATCACTCTAATACTGAACCTAAGGCACTGGAGGCATTTTCAAACTTCCGGGCGCAAGACCTTAAGAGTGTATGCCGACGTGATGATCAAGTGTTCTTGAACGACTTAGTGTCCGAGATCAAGCTACGGGCTATTCCTGAGCTCGAGGATTCTCGCCCGTATATGTTTATTAACGCAAGCCAGGTTCAAGACCGTGCTGAAATGTCAGGGCTTAGGCCCCAGGCTTTCAAAACCTTTTTCGAACAAGTTCCAAAGCAGGCTTCCAAAATCGCGGACGTATTCGATCGTAAAAGCATGTTTACGAGCGTCAGTTCTATTGAACCTATTGAGGCCCTCGGCTTAGCTTATCTCCGAACTAGGACCCGGAAGCTTTAGTGGTCATTCAATCCATGATGGCAATATGTGGATGGTCTCATTTCGCGACCAAATTGAGTGAAGATATCTTTAAAGATGCTACAACTCTGAAGCATATGTGGTCTGAACCGGTCTGCTCGAGTGCCGAAAAGTAAGTCAAGCGTTCATTCAAGCACATTGTATCTTGATTATGCGGCGAAACTAGGCTGTTAGACGGTTTATTAGAAGGTTTGATATATCTAGGAGTGGATGGATTTGAGGTAAACTGGCCCAAAGATTTGTATCAAGAGTTTGTCGACCTCGCCTTCGTAAGTTTCGTATAGCTAGTGGCGTTTTGAAACTGAATTAATTGGATTTCAAAGGGTGTACCTACCCTGTCATGCGAGCACTTGTTAGATCTATTTGATGACGTCGGGCCGGCCTACCGCGCTCAAGCGGCAGTACTTATCGCGCTCTGCCGCAAAGCTGCGGAGTACTCCAACGCAGCGCAGCCCGAGGACTCACAGCGGGTTGAGAATATTGGACAGTAAGAATAAACTCCTCTCCAACAAGTCTTTCGCAGCAAGCTAATCCTTGTCAAGAGCGCTTGACCTGACGTCCAAGGTACTTACAAAGGCTACTCAAACTGCCAACAACGGCGCTGGCGTTTCAGGTCTACCACACTGGATTCTGCATAAAGAAGGGCAAGAATACGACCAGGACGAATGTTCGGTACAATTTCAAACAGCAATGACCACTGTTGTCGAAACCCTTACAAAGATAGGAGTTAGTTCTTTCAGTCCACGGGTCTAAGCTGTCTGACCAAACGGCTCCACATAGCTAGGTGCTGCGGCGATCAAAGGCAAAACAGACTTCGAGGCCGCTGTGAAAGAAGATAAGAATCGTGCGAAACAAGCGAACGAGCGGATAGTATGCGGGCTGGCGTCCATAGACTACGGTCGCTGACCATGTCCTAATAGGCAGCCGTCAAGGCCCCAGAAGATGCCTTCAAAGTAACTGTGAACGTACGTAAGGACCAGCAAGACGGACAAATCTTGGATCCACCTCACACAGGTCTGAAAATAGCTTTATTGACTCGTCCTGATGGCTGATTTACGTTTGAAAAAGTCCTAGTAGGGGGCTGGACCCTCGTTTCTACGATCGAATAGGGCATCTCTAGCATCACCGCAGTCAAGCGGGAGCTGACGGGAAAGTCTGCTCGCTTCGAACTGAATGGTACACCCATCGCTAAAGATCAAAACATTGGTGAACTTGTGGGCTCTGAGCAGGCGCTCACGTTGGATATGGTCATCTCCGGTAACCCGGTGGGGCCAATGGACGAGGTCACGGCCGAAGCCGCCCCAACCGGAGAGGCCGCTGGCGTAGGACTTGCTCGCGCTAAAGTGTCGCAGGTGACCAAGGCCCGACAACGCAGAGCAGCTTTTGACATCGCCTTAGAAGAACGTGGGGCTTTTCTGGCAAAAGAGGTCCAGCGGATAGTATGTGGATAGGCGTTCATAGGATCCGGCCGCTAACACGCCTTGCTAGACCGAGTTTATCGCCGCCTCTAGCGCTTCAGATGCTCCGGATTCTGGGATAAACCCGGATGCTCCAAAGGTCTCCAGAGGCTCTGGGGAGCTCTCAAGCGCCCAGAAGAGCCCTCGACCGCCGGGTCATCCCCCATGGCCCGGCGTATGCTCCGGGACCATTTTTCCGGGTTCACATAGGGAGTAAGACGGGTATATCAAAGTCACCCGCGGGTAAATTAGTTTTTTCCTATCATCCTGCTAGTAGACTTCAAACGATCACATCTGTAGCTACAGTGGGAGGTCATGCGCCGGAGCCGGCGGAGAGGCATGACCAGTACTGAGCTGGGAAGAGCCCGGCGCTTTTAGCAAGCGCCCACCGTCCCTATGTTGGGCGGCACGTTGCCACACACTCGCCATCGGCTCTCGACCACGTCGGTCGCCTCCCGCACTCGTTTTTGTCCCACCCGCCGACCTCGCTCTGCCATTGCATCGCGCATTCTCCTCCTTAGGTTGTCCGACCCACCTCAGGCCGTTGCGAGTCGCCCTCGCGGCCTCGAGGTGGCCGGTCACGCTTGCGCGCCTCCGGCGCGCCGGCGTCCCCCACCCTCACCGGTAGGATGCCTCAGTAGGAGTTTGTACGATGTACTAGCAGTTATGCGTTCATATACATAGATATTCTCTCCCTTACACATACGGCGTCTTGCACAGCGCCGGCCCCAGCCTCAGTATAACAAACCCACTCTTGTTCTGAATGCAGAGTTTCAGTTGCCGAGCTTTGTGATTGCGGGAGGTACAGCGCAAGCAAAACTGACCGCGGGTGAATTTGATTCACCCGTTTTACTCCCTAAATGGATGCAGGCCGAAGCAGTCCCAACCAGGGAGCTTCGGTCGGAGGGGGGCATCAGGAGGGGGAACGTCTAGGGTAGTCCACCGTAGAATCCCAATATCTGCCCTCCTCGGTACAAGAAGGGTGTCTGCGGCAGACCTATGGTCTACGCGGTCTACGGTGGAGTGTATATTGTACCACGGGTTGCTAGCCCCTATTCATCGGCTTCGCTCATCACGATGTAACGGAGTAAATAACAGTGCTTATATATTCAGAAATGACTAGCATGGCGTACATCACATAGGTACAAATTACACCCGACACGGGGTAGGCGCTCACGGCGGCCCGATTGCCTTGACCGGAGCAGGTGCGCAGGTGCATAGATAGGCATGAGGACGTGTTTCGCGGAAACGCAGAATCGGTCGGGCGAGAATGCACGCCGGCAGCGCGTGAATGAGCGAACGCCCGCACGCGCTTTACACGAGCAAGTTGAACTGGGGCTGCGTGTACGTCGCAGCGAGCCGTAGTGAGCCGGGGCGCGGGCGAACTGCGCCAGAAGGAAACGGTTGGTGCAGGAGCGAGGCGACGCACGATAAGTTTGCCATGGCTACTCTGCATGGCCGTGCGCGGGCGAGGTAGAGTGCGGGCTGGTGGCGCGGGCGCAGACGCGGACGCAAGTATGGGGGCGAGGGCGCGGCCATTGGGAGCGCACCGTGGCTCAGCCGTGCGTTGAGAGGACGCGAAGGGGTGAACATTGAGCGCGGATCAAGGGCATGAGCACTCGAGCACAGGCGAAAGAGGGCATCGGAGTGGGCGGGCGGGATTGTTAGCGTTCGAATGGGCGCGGCAAACAGAAAGCGCACTAGGCCGTCCGGGCGTCTCATGTCGAGCGCAGATGCGCATATGGGCGAACGTGCGCGAGCCGGAGCCGGGACGTTCCGTGTGAAGCCATTAGCACCATTTGCCAGGCTCGAGGACTCCAGGTGGGTATAGTCAAGGCGGCTTGGCGCGACAGGGAGCAAACGATTGCGGGCGTATGTGGGCGGAATGAGCAGGAGGCATAGCCAAGGGCGAGCGGATATGAGACAAGTGTGGACGAAGTAGGGCGGACGAGTAAACAACTCCGAGTCAGGGAGTAGAACGGATG
Source organism: Ceratobasidium sp. 428 (assembly GCA_019623705.1). NCBI lineage: Eukaryota > Fungi > Basidiomycota > Agaricomycetes > Cantharellales > Ceratobasidiaceae > Ceratobasidium > Ceratobasidium sp. 428. Next base: position 8,686 of record WSTJ01000101.1, read on the forward strand.
GCTCGGATAGCCACGAGGATGAATCCTTAGATCATAACTTACTAAGCGCGCCCGGATGGATCCGGGATAACACAGCCATCAAACCCGACCACTTACAGAATCCAGTAGCAAGTATATGCATGTATTGCACGGACAAATCATTTGTGCTTCTCCAGTCTCTGGGCTATAGCACCGAGACTAGAATTAAGTGGTGCTTCGTGCCACGAGCTCACAGCCATTTGGGCTCGGAACGACCGGGTCGACATCCCGTGCTGTAGGTGATTAAGCATTAGCCTCCCACCTGAGAATGCTCGTTCAACGTCAACTGAAGATACTGGCAAGTATTATAGTTCTTAGTAAAGGAGGGTAAGAAGAGTAAAAATGCTTGGCTTACCTGGCGTCGTCAGAAAGTCTAATGCAAAACGAGCTCTGCAAGGGCAATTTAGTATCGAGCCGGGAGCTCCAATGTCCAAGAACACCCCTGAACTGAGCAATCGCTGCCGGATGCTCGACCCTAGTGCTCAGGCGCTGGGTCATGGAGCTGCGCTCAAGCTTGAACACACTCGTCTTGGTTATGGTTCTCACCGACAGTCAAATGTCTCAGGGGAACGGGAATGCGGATCCAACCCCACTATCGCCTTGAACGTTGTCATTAAACTGCTTGAATCCACCTATAGAGTAAGCAAGTTTGATGAATCAACATGATGTAACTCTTCTACCATTATGAGCCCACATTTTCCTCAACTGGTTATGCGCCCAAGTGTCACCCATAAATGAAACCGGTGTATCTCAGGTATGCAACGTATTCATCAAATAGACACTCCGAGCCAAGCTCTATCCGGCCTACCTTAAAAAATCACTCCACGTTATAAGTCAGGTGCTGCTGCGCCGTTTCGTATTACAGAAATGACCGTGGTGAGGGCCAAAAACAACCCACGTAATCTAATGGATCGGCACGTTTGAAGCTAGAGCCAAATTGGTCTTACTGTAGCATCTGCGGACCCACCCGCGTGGCCATCCGGATTATCCGTTTCAATCCCTGATTCACGTTGACCGAAGGCTCTGTGGAAAGGAAAGTCCTCCGAACTTAAGTAAGATGCGAAAGTTCCGGATTCAGGTCAATTTTACCTGAAGTCGGCCAATTCAAGTAAAACTGAGAGGATCGGGGACTTGAGAATCAGTGCTGATTCACTTTTCACTCCCTGGACTTCGAGCGGGTCCTACCTGAAGTCGGTCGATTTTTGAGTACCTGAAATTTAGTTCTTTCCCGTCCCACAGAGCGAGCTGCTTCACCCCAAAAAAATCTCTTACCGCGGGCGTGAGAGTGATCGTCGGAGGGAGGGAACCCAATAGACCCAGCATGAAAAACACTTTTGCGAGATTTGTCTTGTTTGTCTTGAAGCCACACATTGGGTGGCAAAAACACGGTGGCTATCAGTGCCACTAGCCTAAGACTAAGCGCTGTTTGGCGGTGCTGGTTGTTTGGCTCTGATAGCAAGCAATTGGCGCTCAAACCACCATCACAGAGTTTAGCTCAATGAATTATGAGCCTAGCAGCCTTGGAGGAGGTCCAGAACGACCCGCCACGGTTGTAAATCAGTACTATTAGGATGATAAATGTTGTCTAAAATGATGATTTACCATAGTTAGAAGTCCAAGAAAAATAAAATGCAACTGCGTCGAGACTGAACGAGCGGGTCGATGCGGGCCAGGTTGCCTAGTGAAGTTTAGAGCCGGTCTCGCTGACTCTCCCTCTCCTCGACTCCCCTGCCGCTGTCCCGCTGCTGCAATACGTCAAACTTGCCGCCCGCCTTGGCAAATGCGCTATCAATGGCCCCCAGTATGCGATCCAAGCCGGGAAAAGCTTCAAACCCGGGGGCTGTGTGCATAGATCCTGTCCTCGCATTATCCTCCGCGTGAATTTCCTGTCGCCCGAGCAAACCTTTAAAGTCAGGTGCAAAAAGGTATAAGAACGTTACAAGATACTTGAGCTTACATTTGTTCAGTTCGTTCTCGTCGTTTTTTATAGCGAGTCTTCGCTGTGCAAGGTTCCCAGCCCCGTGGACCCGCGCAGTGATTTCTACTGCGAGGATAGTACTCTTACCAAGTTTCGAACTTTCAGGCACTCGCTTCTGCTGTTGAGACGGATGCTGTTTTCAAGAAAATATAGCCCGCGTTGCCTGGATTGGAGATGAAGCGGGCTGACAGAGAGGCTGAACATGCACGGGCGAGTGGGAGGCCTGCACAGTTGGCAGCGGAGATATGAAAGAGAAGACCGACGTGGAAGGGAGCCGCCAAGTCTGAAGACTTGGTTGAAATTTTTGATGGCGAAGCGGGACATGTTGGCTGGCGAGACTGCGTCAGAGCTTGGGAGGGGGCTTGCGGGCTGCACCTAGTCATCGAGGAGTCTGCCTAACGCAAAAAAAAAAAAAAAAAAAAAAGCAAGAACGAGAGTTTAGCCAAGATGTTGGCTATCCGCATTGTTGCATCCAACCTCAGCTTGCACTTCCGATGCGACGACCTGATCCTATAGACAGCAGCGCGATCATCAACATAGTTGCTCCGTTGTTTGTCCCCGGTCTGCTCATTTGCGTGAGCGGTTAGCGTTGAATCTACGGTCGGTCGGGGTCCAAGGAGTCTATTCATGCGGCTACAGCGAGCGACGGGCTGTTGAGGAGTTATGTGGCCGATGTGGAGGGAGCAGGCGCAGTTCAGAAGGAAGGTTTACCGCCTAGGGGTGCAGAGAAGGGTATGGCACAAGCTGCGCTTCCGACCTCGTAGAGGAGAGGGATTTTGTCTGGTATTGTGAAGCTGAAGTCTGTTTTGTGCGTAATAGAACCGTTGGATGTATGCGCTACAACTGACGACTTCTCAACGACTAGGCCGCCAAATCTGGTAGCTAGAGAGGTATAAAAATGCACACTTGGACGAGATATTTTCTTCGCTGCAGTACACATCTTTGCAATATCCACAGTACTGTTCAAACCTCAGCAACATGCAAGTTAAGATTCTGACCGTACTCGTCACCTGCTTCGGCCTCGTTGTTGCCTTCCCTGTGCTAATCAATCTTGCCATCCAACTAATTATGCTTGTGGTTCGTCTATTTACTTCTACTCCTGTCTAGGCAAACCTGCTTTGGTTGCGATCATAAGTAAGGCGCATCATTGATTCTGCAAGGTTTCTGTAAATAATACAAAGCAAACAAGGTTAGTAAACAAACAGAAACCTAGCGCGCACCTAGTAAGAGCCAAACAAAGAGTAAACAAACAAGTAAACGGCTCGTAGAGCCAGGAAGACCGTTCGATACTGTCGTATTGAGTGCAAAAACTAAGTACAAAGAAAAGATAGCTCCTCAGGGAGCGTATAAATACAAAATCCTTATCTCAGAAGTAAGGTATATGCGAGCGCGCATGTGTGCGCACGCATTCTAGCGAGGGTCGCCTATATGCGTACCCTCGCCTATGCTACGACCATAAGGTGCGTGGCGATAAGTCTTACTCATGCGCTAGAACATTCGTTCTAGCGCTTTCTATATATTTTATATTCTTTTTTTTTGTATTTTGTCTTACGACGCTAAGCGCTTATCTTTGTTTGCCCGTGTATATGTCTATTCTAGGGTTTTTATGTATCATACACGAACATTGCAGATTCAGAGTGAGTCTATTACAGGTAGGTCTCGAATTCCTCGTGCAGAATCTTGAGGTTGATCCGTGGCTTTGAGCTAGACTGGTCCATTACGAAGGTAAATATGGAGTTAGTTTGAGCATTAATCTCTTGGGTGTATCCCCATGAGCGATCTGGGAGAATTTGCGAGAACTCCCAGATCTTGTCGTTCTTGTTCTCGGTCCCCTATTAACTTGGGTACCTATCTAACTCACCCGATGGGTGAGGTCATGGAGGGTCTATAGTCTTGCCAAAACCCGAGGCGCATACAGCCTATCAAGGGATAGACAATGTGGTCGCAAAATCTGGAACTTGTCTCAAAATGTTCTATATAGCTTCCGGGAACGCACCCAGTGACTGGTGAAGAAGAATACATGGGACGTGTGGCGTTCAAGTAGATAGGATTGCGTGTATTTACGGGCATTGCTGGTCTTGGCGCACACCGACGTTAAAACCGTCAATGCGCCCCTCACATCTACCATCTCCATAAGTCTCGTGAGTTTTGGCTTGGCCCTACATCTCCTTTTACTGCCTTCAGGCCCGCCAGCTTCGGACGTAACACTATCTTACTCAGCCCGAAGTTCTTTCGTCCGCCACCCAGTGGGTTTGGCTCTCCAGCAGATATGTTTAGCGCAGATATCACGTTGGGCACAGCTCTGTCTAGACGAGAGTGTTCAAATGCCAGGTTGGGTCTGGCAAAAGCGTGCGGGCCATGGGCTTCAGGATGAGCCTTTTGGACATAAGAAGGGCAGGAAATCAGGTTAGAGGCTGGATTAGGGCGATCAATGCCGATAAGACGACTGGGATGAATATCAGATGATAAGAGAGTATGATCGTTGAAAAAAATACGTTTGGGAAGTGCTGAGACGAGAGTTCACGCCGACAGTGCCCGAGTTCCTCGTCTTATCTGTGCCGCAACAGGCCACGGCTCCGGCCGACAACAGCAATCGCTTAGACCAGGAGCCCTATTCAAATGATGGGGTATGCTCAGTCTTGTGTCTACTAGCGAACCTCGGATCATTGCTCTTTCCATAGACAGCGATGTGGTCCTGGTGGCTCTTCGTTAGATTCTCGTCTCATTGACGATAGTAGCGACGTACCCAATGTTAGTCAGCTCTTGCGAGCAGGAAGCTCCTTGTGACGTATCAGCATTCTTGCACACCTCTGACAGGCATGTTACGACTTAGTATATTTCTTTTTTGATTTTCTATATGTTGGACCAAATCTTAGACCAGTGTATGCGCGGTTTGACGAAAGTATGCGGTTACTTACTTTGAGCGGATCATTCATTATTACCGACAAGTTTACGGCCACGGCTTTTAGCCTCTACTTGAGAAGTCGGAACGCGTCTATTCCTTGATAGCCTTAAGAGATGACACGATTGAAGTCACCACGTCTGCCGTAAAACAAATTCGACAAATATGAACGCGAGGGACTTTGTGCTCCTGGTCCCCGTGACGCAGACAACATCGCGCCTAGACTGTACAGCCTCGACGCAGTTAACCTGGAGTCTCCCAAGTATGTGTTCAGTACACCTGTAACACTCTAGCACAATGTGGTGTCGCGGTCCTAGTGCCACGGGCTGGGGCATAGTGGCCAGGTCCTCGGGTTTCAGTTCTAGCTCTATAGCGCGATTTCAGAGCTGATTTTTTCTCTGAAGATCAACTGGGCTCCATTGACCCATTATACCAAATTTTGAGACCTTAGGACGAGAATTTAGCGGGTGACGCGGGTGCGCGAGCGTGGCGAGAGGCAAGTGGAGAGTACAGTATTGCGGATCCCCGTCCACTAATGTTTCTGCCACACACGCGACCTCTCATTCCGGTCAAAAATTCGTCAGTACCGTATCTGACCGGGAAGTGGCACGTGACCGGGAAGTGGCACAGTCACATTTACACCAAAACCTGCTGTATGAATATGCTTCAAAGTTGTATGAATGGAGTGATATTGTACATAGGGTACATATATGTACGAGCTCTTATGAAAAATAAGCTACAGGATACAAATTATCTATAGATTTTGGACCCAGAAGTTGAATCCGAGCTAGAAACTTCAGAACGAGCTACCCAGTACTCGTCTGATTCGTTTAGGACCCGCGAGAAAGTGTCTCAACGCTATCAAAACCGTGCTCACTCCTTTGGTCTACCTTTTCATGCCCAGCTATATGCATAACCCAGAGTGGCAGCTAATAGCGCCTCATCTGGTGGCACCACGCACCATAAGATCTTATTTATCGTCGCCGTTAAAGGCATTTTCTGCCTTTTGTGTCTTGTGTTGGTCATTTTGGCCATGTGGGAGGCTCCAAATTGACTTTGCTAGGGTGCCATGCTGGTTAGACACACCTTGGTAGCTGAATCCAGTGTTGTCAATCGACATTTACTTTGATTGACTTACATAACATGTTAACCGTGTCAATGTCAATCACGTGGTGAATAACATGTTAAGACATATGTCAATTGAAATTACTAGGTGATGGCTGTGCTCCCGGAATCCCAATCGTAACGTCGAAGCAGCACCGAGCGGATTCCTGATAACCAAGATAGGACTGCGAAGCAGAAGTATGAAGGAAGTCAGAGTACAGTGTGAATTTGTTCTCACGCATGCGCATACATAAACGTGGGAGCGCAGTGCGCGGGTCAAGTGTATCATCCTTTTCTTTGTCGTACCACTCAACGATTGCCCCACGATTGAATCTTATCTATCATGCCTCCTAAACTGTGGCACTGGGACTACTTTCGGCTTCGACCTAAAGACTTGTCGATGGTAGCTACTAAAGACTATCACGGTAGCAATCGTACATTTTTGAATGCCTGGTGTAAAGCATGTATCCAACATGAAATCAGCGAGCTGCATCAGCAAGACTTAGATGCTTTAGAAAAAGGACAAATTACCCATTTACGGACGGATGTTGAGTTATTAAATAGTGGTGAATAACTTAACGCGAGTGTTCTGTAGTGCTGAGCTCATCTTTCACTATGTGACCAGCGTTCCAAGCTGTCAAGCCGGTTTCCGGTCGACGCGAAGGATTCGAGCCGCATATACGTAGCTGCGAGTTTATTGACCCGCATGCCAAAGAGCGCCTTGAGCAAGAGAGTACCACCTCTGCCGGTCGCGCTGCAACACAGGCGTCTTCACTTGGTGTTTCGTTCAGCGCCCCGGGTAGCTCGTCAGCGCCGCTGCAAGGGGCATATCCTCTAACATCGGCGGAATTATCACCGGAGCTGCAAAAACGCTTCGAATCAGACCTTTGCAAGATGTTTGTTGCAAACGGTTATGCCTGGAACTCTGTCAACCAGCCAGAAACTCAAAAGTTTTTCAAGTACTGGGTTCCGGGGGCAAAACTTCCAGACCGACGGAAACTTTCTGGCCCGGTTCTGCAAAGTGAAGTGAAGCTAGCCCAAGAGTCGATGCGCAACGCAGTTACAGGCCACATTGCAACTGGCATAAGCGACGGGTGGAAGAATATCAAGCGCAACTCCCTTATAGCGACTTTGATATCAGTTGATTACACCGTAAGCTGATCAACTATATATATATTTCTCCTCTGAATCCTTATATAGACATACACAGTTGAAGTGCACGATATGTCGGCACTCCCAAAAACCGCTGATGAGTACCTAAAGATGGTCTTGAGGGACATCGATCGCATCGAGAAGGAGTATGGTACTCAGATCATAGCCTGGGTGTCTGATGCCGGGGGTGATTCTCGTGCCATGCGAGTTCGGTTGCAGCGCAAATACCCTCACCTCTTGGTATTCGATTGCTGGGCGCACCAAGTAAGAGCATGTGTACATTATGTATTTCGCTTTTGACTCAATAATCTCAGATTAACCTTATTGTTAGCGATATTTTACATCTCAAGAATGAACTCGTTCGGGCGGCAGACACAGCAATTGATATTATTAAATGGATCATCAACCACTCACGCTTGCTCCAGCTACTACATGAAGAGCAGCTACGCCTTACAAGTACCACGCATACACTTACTATGCCTGCAATCACGCGATGGACGTCGCACTTCCTTTCATTCAATAGCCTTCTTACTGACGCGATCCCCTTGCGTACGTTGGTAACCTCCCAACCTAATCTTTTTCGGCAAAGCGCCGGCGCATCTCGTGAGCGGATTGAGGAGGCAGAGAGGATAATGAAGTGTATCCTGGATCAAGGTTTTTGGAGTCAACTAGCCGAGTGAGTACCTACCGGCTGCATAAGTATTCTGGTTGAAATAGTGTTGAAATATACAGGTTGAAGTCGTATCTTGAACCCCTTGCTATTGCCGCAAATGTTTCCCAAGCCCCCACAACCCGCCTCGACCATATACTGATTGAGCTTGGCCGTCTATATTACACATTTGCTCTACTCGCTTCACACCCAGACATCAGGCGATGTGTCCTCGAAAGCCTCGAGCGCCGCTGGGGCAAATGCGACCAAGATGCGTTCATCCTGGCAGTCTTATTCAACCCGTTTATTCGAGCTCGTCTTTTTAACCCTCGTAACACTCTGCTCAATCGAAGCGGCCTGTATAGCATTGTCAAGCGCATGTATGCCCGAGTTTTCCGTCGCAAGGGTGACATCAAATTGTACGAGGCATTCCTCGACTATTACGCCAGCCGAAACGAGTTTAGCTCCAATAATTGGGATTACGAAGAGCTCCGGGAAGTCTACGAGAATGCAGTGAGTCCCATAACCACCTAATCTTATTAGACAACATCATTGTTGACGCATCTATCCGCTCAAACTTTAGGGGAAACCTGTCAACCTGGTTAATATCTGGTCAGGTTTGCTTGGCTATAAAACAGAGAATACAGGGCGACATCAGCTTACTTACCTCGCTATTCATATTCTCTCCATCGTTGCTAATTCAGCAGGATGTGAGCGGTTGTTTAGCGAGATGGGTTTTATTCACACAAAGCGCCGTAACCGACTCTCGTATCAGAAAGTATTTGACACTGCAGTCGTTCGGATGGAGCTAAAGCGACAGCACGCAGCTCTTGGTCTAACTCGAAATCGACTTCGGCGCGAGTTTGGCACTCTAGACACTCACCCCGAGGTCATGCTCCCAGCTGAAATCGCAGCGGAGAAAGACCAGCGCGACGAAACCGCCGAAGAGGTTGCCGAAGTTGATATGCTTGACGAGGACCAAGCGGCATATAACATGGTCACATTGGCAGCTAAGCTACGTCAAGACACGATTAATGACGAAGACCCGGCCACGGACGATGAGGCCGAAGATAGTGAACCAGCGCTACCCGAACGTGAAACCCGCCCACCTAAGCAGCCACGAGCTTTTTTTGGGACACAGAATCCAATACTACTGAAGGATCTGTTCGATTATAGCGTCGTATTTCCACAAGGCCAGGGTTTGGACAGTTTTATGCATGCTGGAGTGGTGAACCTACAAAAGGAACTTGAAATTTACGATTTGGCAACCCGGGATATGATAAAATCGATTCTCCCTGATGCTCCGCCATCTGTATAGCTCACTCTCAATCATACTTTACGTTGTCTAGTTCGTATTGCACCGCGGCGCGGCTTTACATTCAAAATATCTTTACAGTCACGTGAGGTTAACACCTCGCGGACAATGACATACACTAACATGGACAGTTTACGTAATTAACAATGACTAACAGGGTTAACACATATCGACAACACTGCGGTCAACAGGCATAATTCAAGCCACAACTTGTTCACAGCATATCTCGCTGTCAACTTAACCAAACTACTTGAAATTTTGCTATGTATATCACTCAGCACTCCTTTACAAGATGGGCACCAAAAAGTTTCATGTCTTAAAGCCACGGCAACTCTGACGTCACCATCTTTAAAATCCGTGCCATTTCCCGGTTAGGCACGGTATCAATTATTTTTCTTATACGAGCTAAGGTAGATTGATCCATAGAACATTTCTACTACTTTGCTAATAACGATTTATAGGTGTGGTGGGCCAATCCAGACCCCCCCAAGGCTACTAGGACAGGTATCCCAAGCTCTGTGGCAGAGCGCCAGCCGCCGTTACTTGTAACAGAGGTCAGCGGCGCCAAACAGCACCAGAACTAGGCAACCGTTCTTTTTACGTAAGCGACGTTATCTTCTGCCAGTACAGTAGTCTGCTAACCGAGCAGATACAAGCAACCCAGGACGATGAGAGCCGCTATCAACGGCGAAAACACTGTAGATATCGTGAAATGACCCCATTTGGCCCCGGATAACCCCTTTCAGTCGCACCGAGAAACTTATCTCCGTCCTGCGGCGACGAAGATAGTTTCGAGTACATCGAGGGGCTGTTTGGAAGTTGGACTTATGCTGTTATCACCCGAGGTGCTTGCTCGAGTAACTGAGACTGCTTAGGTTGGCAGGCTCTGACACAGACACACACAAGGTCCGTTCTCTTGCTCGTCGTAAACTTCTCCTTATGCGTTGACAACAGCCAACAACGACCAAGAGACGAGCAGATATGACTTTTCGGAAGCGTCTGGTACTCCGGCTGTTATCCTCCCTCTCGTTTCTACCTCTTAAATCGCTCCAGCCGCACCCGTTGTCCCGCCGGGTCTGTCAGCCACCAAGCCTCCCTGCTAGCCATAGACTGCGCACCATCGTCCCGTACCATCTCCGTGCGAGTCAAAACACTTTGTCGAACTCCAATCTCTCTCCTGCTACTATTGCGCGTCCGCAGAACCTATCTCTTGCGCTCGCTTGCCTCACTAAAGCTCCTACTCATTCAGTCCGGACTGTATCGTCCGAAGCATATCCGTTATTAAAGGAACTGCCGGTATAAAGCTCGACAAGCAGGAAGACTAAAAACTGACACCAAGAAAAAACCGCGAGCTAAGAGCAAGGGAGCTGGAAATCGGGTTCATGATAATGGTCAAAGCGGTTGGTGAGAGACGAAAGAAGCGAGACTACAACGGTCTGACTCTCTTTCTTCTTCTCTTGGCTCTTGATTCGCAGCTCGTACTGCCTCAGTACCATCCGACATCCATCACTCTCAACCCGAACAATTCACTACCTTAATTAATGGTACGACAAGAAATTCGTCTCTCGCAGATCCACAGGGTCTCCTGGCTCCGCTCGTTGGGGTATCAAACGGCAATCGAAATCATCTGCGGCCCCGCTTAACCAGAGCAACCATGCCAGACGAGCCAAATCGGCAACGTGAAGGAGCAAGAAGACGAGAGACGGACATCGTCATGGATTTTGCGACCAGAAAGTAGGCAGGGCGGCGTGAGTCTCGTGTTCTTTATATAAGAACAACACTCAATGGCTCCTTGGGCGTTGTCAGTTGTGTTCGTTAGCACCTGCGTCGAGTTTACGTTGACCGACGGACTGTTCCGCCTTCCAAAATTCTTGGAGGCTCAGATTTCGTTACCGCAGGCGCAAGGACAATCTCAGCCGGAGGGCGGAAACCCAAAATACCCAGCCAGACACTGCGGAAAGCGCTGGGCTGGACGAGACCTGGGCAACACGGCACCACAGTTTCCCAGGAGCCCTGGACTATTATTTGGTCTAGCCTGGTCCAGCTCCGCCAAGCAGTCCTAGGCAGCGCTAGGCAAGATGATGCCGTCCAGTGCCGCCCGGCACAGCTAGGCGGCGCAACGCGTGACCTGGACAACTCCTTGCCTGGCGCACCAAATATATCGTTGGGGAGCTGCAGAGGCATCAAGGAGCCGCTATATACGGTGTGGAGCTGCCTATATTCGGTCATTATTTTTTCTAGCTTGATCAAACATTGCGTTTAGCCAGTAGTTTTCCGCTCCTTTATTACCAAAGTAGCTAAATGCTACAAACTACCCTCAGGTCTGAAGCTGTGGGCGACGCCTTGAGCCTGGTGCGGAGGGACTACTGCCCCGGCGGTCATGCCTAAGTCGTGACGTGGTCGTGACACATGCACACATGCCCGTGATGACGATACTCTACTTCGTGACATCCATGATCTGCCGTGACTTGTCAAGGCTCAGCGTCACAGTTTGGCCCACGTTTGGCCACAGTCGTCCAGCCTTGCCTAGGTGTGGTCCAGCTCTGCCCAGCACAGGCTCGCGGCTCCACGCGAGCGCGGTCTAGCTCCGCCTGGGAGTGCTGGACGGGGCTAGGATATTTTGTCCAGCGTGGTCCCGTTTACGCGTACGGCGCTGGACGAGGCTGGACCACGTGGTCCAGCTCAGCGGTTTCCCCAGTGAGAAGAACCCTCCTGTGAGTTTTGTCTCGTTCAGAATGGAGGCGCGTATCGGGTGGCGAAAACATGGTGACGATATTCGGTGCCACCCGAACCTAGATCAAGCTGTGCTTACACGTTCCGTCCTGCAGGGATTTTACTGTGACTCGGGTAGTCAAAGTCGGAGTCTACGAGAGCAAGCTTGCGATTGCGCTAAGCGGAATATTCCTTGCCCCTCGAAATAAACTTGCATCTCCATTATTGAGAACAATAGATTCGTTGCGGCGATCCGGCGCCTATTCCGATTGATCCTGCCGTCTCGTGGACAGCATATCTTAGCGCTCGTCTGCTCATCACGCGTGTTCCATACACCTTGCCCCTATGTCTACTTCGCGCCTAGCTCTCTTACTGGCGATTACCTATGCCGACAAGAAACGAATATACAATCTCCGACGTCTTGTAAAGCGGCGCGTGTATCTTCCTCGCCTGGTCCCAAAATGTTCTAGAAAATACGGATGAACTTCCGCCGATACCCCGAGAGGCTGGAGCAAGCTCCGAGGGTAAAGGGTTGTACAAGGCTGATTTGCCCTGCCGTTGGGTTTCTCGCGCTCAACACAACCTCGAACCAAACATCTCCTAGTGCTAGCAACGTCCATTCGATTCTTGCATGCGCGAAAATTTGAGAATAGTATTCGAACATCTGCCTCGCTTAAGCTTGGGGATCGTCATCACTGTTTTACGAATCAACTACCATGTCTCATCTTAACCGCACTGGGAGAATTTAATAGGAGATAAGTTATGTCCCCTCCCTCTGCCGTCACACCTTCAACCTCCTAACGGCCCCAGAACTCGGTATATTAAACTGGAGACATCAGTTGGTCAAATCTGGCAGCTTGGCGCTCAAACGGTTAAAACAAACTTCGACCAAGAACGTTCATGGAAGACTGAGATACAGTAAAGTAATCAAGACTTCTATGATCTTCAGAACGCATACACCGAGAATAGAGTTCACACCGCAATGACCTCGGGCGCCAACTGAGTTCGCCTCGCGATTTCAACGTCAGGTATATACCCAAATGAACTGCTTTTCGCCCCTATTATGAATCTCTCGAAAAGCATGTAATTCATCTGGCATGTTTCACGGGGTTATTGGCACGAGCTCCACGTCATGTGCGCCAGCGCTCGATGGGTAAAGGGTGGGGATGATGCCCCGCATTCAAGTATTTTAACAGCGCTCGACCAGTGTTCAAGCCCCATCCACTCCTATTGAACGAATATTCGCACTCTCGCATAATTGTATCACTATGGGCGACGTTGCGTTTCCCCCTCTCTTCTTCGATTTGACGGCGCCTAAACATGAGCCCAAACCTTTCGCAGCATTGTACCTTTCTGAGTACTTGGTTAGGCTCATTGGGTCCGAAGTGACCACGTTCCGCCGTAATAGGCTTGCGTCATATCACTGTGTTGACACCGCTCATCGTGTTGTCGGCGAGTTACAAAATTTCATTGACGATGTCTTGAACAGCGGGAATGTTCAATCCTTCAAGACATGGACGAAGGCCCTGACACCATTGGAGCAGTAAGTACAACTATTCAATATGAGCCTACTCCAGCTAAGTTTATTGATGTTGCCAGGCTCCTGCTTGACTTTAACCCAAATGATTTCACCGGCTCAGACAAGCTTGTTAATGTCTCGGACCGAACAGCTTGCAGGGAAGATTTAGAAAAATGGAAAAAAGCTCGCGAGAAGACACATGAAAAACTTCAATCCTTCCATAGCCAGGACAATCTGAAAGTGAGCCTTGCATTGTTCAGTATCGTAAGAAGCTGTGTTGATCACTCTAATGTCGAAAATAAGGAGCTGAAAGCAGTTTCAAGCCGAGCAGCGGAAGACATCAAGAACGTTTGTCGAAGTGATGACCGAGCGTTCTTAGACGATCTACTATCCGGGATCAAGTCGCACACTATTCCCGATGATCTTGGCGTGTATGTATCTTTTAATACAAGTCAAATTTAAAAACCGTGCTGAAATATCAGGGTTCAGGCCCGAGGATTTTAAGGCTTTGTTCGGACAAGTTCCAGATTGGGTTTCCACGATTGTTGACCGGTTCGGTCAAAATAAGGCATTCAAGGATGTCAGTTTTATTTGACTCATTGAGACTCTCGGTTTGTCTTATCTCATCTCCTGATTAGGACGCAGAAGCTTTAGTGGCGATTCAATCCACGATGGCGATATATGGGTGGTCTCACTTCGCGACGAAATCGCGTGAAGATATTAAGACTCTGAAGCATATGTGGTCTGACCCGGTTTGCTCGAGTGCTGAAGAGTAAGCCAACTATCCGTCTGAACACATAGTATTTTGATCAAGCGGTGAAACTAGGCTATTGCAAGGCCTGATAGATTTAGGAAGTGATCCGCCCACACAAAACATAGGATCAGCCCAAGCCTTATATCAGAAATTCATCAATCTTGCTTTCGTAAGTTTTATATCACTGGAGTGCTTTGAAACTGGCCTTCTTAGATTTCAAAGGGTATACCCAAATTATCATGCGTCGACTTGATGAAACTACTCAATGACATTGGGCGGGCCTATTACGCTCAAGCATTAGCACTCATTACGCTCTGTGAGGTAGCTGTGGATTACTCTAACGGCCAGTCTGAGGACTCGGAGCGAGTTAAATCTATTGAAGAGTAGGCACAAACTCTTTGCTATCAAATATCACGTAGCTAATCTTTGTCAAGAGCGCTTAACAAGACGTCCACGGCACTTATCGACGCCGCTAACACGGCCAAAAGCGGCACCAATGCTTTATTAGGCCTACCAAACTGGACAGATCACAAAACAGGGAACGATTATGATACCGACCCGGACATGGTGAAATTTCGAGCGGCGGCAGAGGCCGTTGTCAGCCAGTTTACAAATATACAAGGAGTCAGTTTGTTTAACCCATGGGTCTACGTTGTCTGACTACACACCTCCACACAGATGGCTACGGCCATTGGTGGTAAAACAGATTTTACGGTCGCCAAGGCGGAAGATAAATCGCTCACGGAACAAGCAAACAAGCGGATAGTATGTGGGCCAGCGTCCATTGTCTACGGTCACTAACTGGCCTTGGTAGAAAGAGATCGGTCACCCTGCACAGGCCGTCAAAGTGACCGTGGAGATTAAGCGAGACGGGTCAAGTGTTTTGCAGTCACCTTACATAGGCTTGCAACCGACTATAGTCCCTTTTCTAAACGGCTGATTTTGGCTTTGAAAAAGTTCAAGTAGGGAGCTCGACCCTCGTTTCCGCAATTGAGTGGGGTGTTTCCAACATCCCTGAAGTCAAGCAGGCGCTACAGGGAAACACTGCTCACTTTAAATCGGAAGATCGCGAAACCATCGACAAGCATGAAAAGATTGATGCACTCCTGGATCCGAATGGATCGCTCACTTTGGTTATGATCATCACCAACAACCAGTCGGCAAACGGACTCCCCATGACCAACAAAGGTTAGATACGGTTACAGTGCTGCTCGGAGCCACCTATCAAGTAGGCAGGCTCAATGAACCAATATGCTCTATCTCTTCTATAGTTATACGCTTGCGCTTTTCTCGGCGGCGTGTACCCAAGTGTTTGCTCACTATGAATAAAAGCGGTCTATTTATAAACAGTTTAGCCATTCAATCTAGAGTGCGGTTCATACGGGTTCATTCACTACGTGAATGGTCTCCTATTGAGATCAGTCGATTCGCAGCGTACAAAGAGGCGCGACAGGTCACGTGACACGCGTTCTTCTGGAATACATTAAATACTCAAATTTTGATTTCATCATTATCATCATCATACTCGTTACACGAACACAAGTCGAACCACGAGGTGCACAGCACAGGAACACAGAACCAAAAACACCAGGGCACGGAACCGAAGCTACAAAAAGAGGGGGAGGACCCACGTGGCACACGCAGCAATGCGTCCGACTCGCGCTTGACCACGATCATATCGTGTCAGCGCCGGACGTCGCGCGTTGCTTTTTTTTTCCTGCCCGCCATCCCCTTCGACACGCCCGGTTGGCTGGCATAGACGAGCCCTCCCGACCCGTGAGTCGCCCTGGCGGTTCGGGAGACCCGACCACGCTCACGCCGCCAGAGGTGGCGCTTGCGTTCCCCGACCTTGCCGGCGTCTAAGTCGGCCAACGGGACGTGCTAGTATAGCTAGTAGTTAAGGCACTGCATGGTACACCCGGCAGTGCCCGCAGATTTTTGATGGGTGTCTGCAAGTTCGGCTCACCGCCCGGGTGACACCCGCTGCGCGGACCACAGCCACGGGTAGCCACCGGATAGAACACGGGTGCGCCATGAGTATATGACCAATAGCATGAATATATCAACTGTCTACAGCTTGTCCTGTCCGAAACTATTAAGATGTATGATTAGTCAGCAAATGACTGACTCGGAATGTTGACTCGCATGCATACACGTACCCTCGTACGTGTAGAATTGCTCTATGTATATAACTGAGCTGGGCGCCGGTGCTTGCGCCTCGTATGGCACGCCCCGCTGGCCGGCTTAGTCGCTGGCAAGGTTGGGGGAACGCAAGCGCCGCCGAGGCGGCGCGAGCGTGGCCGGATCTCCCGAACCGTGAGTGCGACTCGCGGGTCGGGAGGGCTCGCCTAAGCAAACCAACCGGGCGTGCTGTAGGGGATGGCGGGCGGGAAGAAAAAGCGACGCGCGACGTTGGGCGCTGACACGATATGATCGTGGTCAAGCGCGAGTCGAACGCGTCGCAACGCGGGGCACGTGATCCGGCGCGGCGCACCGGCATTTTCCCCTGCCCAGTAGTGCGCCTGCCGCTCCGCCGGCTCCGCTGCATGCGCTCCCTCATGACCTGTATATTACTATAAATAAGACTCTGTAGGAGCCATAACCTACAGGCTATCAAGCCTTACTGATACCTCACTTACGAGCTTAATAGCTCGAGTTGCTAAGAAGCTAGCATACATACTATCAAAAAAATGCAAGACTGCTCTATCAGCAGAAAGATGTAGCGGAGCTTCATACCAGGTGCAAAATGCCATTTTGGCCTCCAAAAATTAATTTACTCACTGAGTGTTGTTGAGGCGACTGATCGCGATGCGCCCTTCTGGGATGCCTGCTCGGCATCGACGGACAAGAGTGACAGTGTAGTTCTAGATGTCGCTTGACAACCTATCATCAGAGGTTCAAGCCACACCTCGTGACAATACCTCGAAATCCTCAGAGGATATGATGAAGGGTTATCTAATCAATATACCACTTCTTCTCGAACCCACCCAATTGTTGTAACCCATTAAGATCTCATACTGCTGGTGCTCTTCATACGTGGACCAAATCACTGACACCCAGGTAAGCATAGATTCAACTAAGTTCTCGATGGGTTTGACATCCAAGCCTCACAAAAGCCACGCTTCCTGAAATATTCGGTTTCTTGTAGGTTGGACACATCACTGGGGCGAACTGTAAGCATTGTAGTATATATAGGTGCTGTTTACGGCGACAAGACTGCTTACTGAGGATGTCCCGGTGTACTGTACCCGTTCTATTTCGAACCATGGAGGGCCGGCGCTGCGTGACCAAAAAGTTGACTTTTTCCTTTACCACCGACTTACCGATTTGAGCGACAGACCCTGAATTTCGACACAGATGTATTGATTTAGCGCACACAAGCCCTGATATATCGACTTTGGCTTCACCACGGATCAAGAATTGGGACGTGACACACCGGATTTTGTGCCACAACCACCCGAATTCGGGACGTGACTGGTGGTTAGAGATGTGGCGCGTACAGTATGCCAGACATCTCAAACGACTGAGCACTTATAATGGATGATTTCCCGTCACTATCGCTTGTAGCCCGGCGCAACTACATCTCCTTCCTGGTACGAGCACGTCTAGCCCAGCCCCCACGTAGATTCCGTCTCTAGAAGCCTGTTCTGCTCTTCAGTGTGTGTAAGTTTTGCTTGCAGTTTGCGAGATCTAGTCAAGCCTACGCCGTCTCCTAACCTTGCCAGCGACTGAGCTGGTCGATTGTGTACCACACAAGGCGCAAGCACCAGTGTCGAACTCAGTTTAACTGGGGGGTTCTTAGCGCCGTGTTGGGCTATCTAGTTCACATTGCTAACGGCACACACAAATCAACTCGCACAAGTCACAAAACTATTTTGCAGATCCCCATTTTGGATATTGTAGCTATCATTTTTGAAT
This sequence comes from Ceratobasidium sp. 428, assembly GCA_019623705.1. Classification (NCBI taxonomy): domain Eukaryota; kingdom Fungi; phylum Basidiomycota; class Agaricomycetes; order Cantharellales; family Ceratobasidiaceae; genus Ceratobasidium; species Ceratobasidium sp. 428. The sequence continues at coordinate 26,707 of WSTJ01000101.1, forward strand.
GACAACATATGAGACTATTGGATGATGTAGTACTTGAACATATATTTATCGTTAAAGCAAAATCTACGCGCTGATAATCTTCAGAGTGGTGGCTGTTTATAGGGGTAGTGTCGCAGTCACCCAATCCAGTTCGTGTGAATGCTGATCAAAGTGTGTCACACCCGTACACCCTCTCGATGTATGCAACAAACGGGTATTGGCTAGAGCTCATTGAGTACGTGAGGATGGTTAACAAGATATCTAAGGCCTAAAAAGTCTTGCTGAAAATGTCAGCGACCTAAAACTCCTTCTAGGGTTCAGTACTATCGTTATTTGGCGACTATATGCGCCATGGGAACGTGCAGAACTCGTCAGTGTGTACGTTAGACCATTGTTTGTAGCTTCTTAATACTCACGAGACATGTCCAATGCAAGGGGAATTCAGAGCACGGGCGAGAGAGTGGTAGTACATAGACTCATTTACAAATTTTCAATGACCAGGTTGTGCTTTCTAATGGGCCCAGAATCCTGATGAAGGCTTTCCCAGTCTTGCTCACATTGGATGCTACAATTGCAAGTTCAGGGACTGGCCACAAGTCCAACGGCCATACCCATAACATCAACTCAAAACCAGACTCGGTAGTTAGGGTTATCGCGGTTTACAAAAGTCTGATCCAAGCGCCGAAAACCCCTGTCGATTGTCAGTTCGTAAAAACTACAAAACAGGCGGTGTCTCCACCAATACGGGCCCAATCTTGGTGATAAGTAGCTAGAATCACTCACAGAGCTCGCGCAAACACGAGGATATAAATTACATGCATGCAAACGAGGTTTTCAAAAAGTCAACCTCCTTGCTAAGTTGGCCATTTTTGCCACGAAAAATAGCGCAATCAGCCCCTTAGACGTACATTAGACTCATAGAGGGCAGCTTTATGGCTAGAGATGCTTTTTATATGTATTTGAGGTTATTTTACTAGAGAGTTGGCTCGGTGGTCGAGGGGTAGCCCCTATTACACCCATAGAACAGCCAGGAGACTGGTGACCCCAACCTACATGAGTATTTGACCCGTAATAGAGCTTTATTATACCCTCAACTTCACTGGAGATACGTTGTACATACCAGAAAACTCAAAATGGCTCTGAGGAGCTAAATTCTCATGACTGTGTCTACATACATGTGCTTTATATCATCGTATTCGCGCGAGCTCTGTGAGTGATTCTAGCTACTTATCACCAAGATTGGGCACGTATTGGTGGAGACACCGCCTGTTTTGTAGTTTTTACGAACTGACAATCGACAGGGGTTTTCGGCGCTTGGATCAGACTTTTGCAAACCGCGATAAACCTGCTCAGATTGTGTGCTAGCCTCTGCAGAACACGAGAGAAATCAACCTCACCAAACGTCTAACCCCTGTTGCTTCTAAGCCACTACCTTATCCTCAGTCATTTCTCCCTCGGTGCACACTCCACTCTCTTGAAGTATCGGCGGAGTTTCGTCCGTCTTTTTAGAACTTTTCGAGACCAGGTGAAAACGTACGCGCCATTTTAGGAGACGTGGAAGATCGTATATGCGTTTTGTATTGGCCTAGGCTATACTCAGTGCGATATCTAAGCGCGCGAGGTAAGCGAAACTTAGGGGTAGTGTGAATTGGAACACGTGCGACAGGCATAGGGGTGCCAAGAGGCGTGGTGCTCTTGAAATGGTATGGTTAATCAGAATAGACGCCAGGCCGTGGCGATGAATCAATTGTTGATGTGAATGGCAATGCGGAGTTTACTTCGAGGAGCATGGCACATTTCACCAGGCGCAACAAAGGACATGCTTCCGTCCACCCCTGCTTCGACTGCCCACGACTCCTGCAGGATGGAGTGTGTTAGTACAGCCTGACGATATGATCAAATTCGGGTAGCGCCAAACATGGCCACTACGGAAACTAACTCATCACTGGGGCCCTCCATCTCCTGGCCCATCTCGTCCGTTCACTCTCAGTACACCAAACACTTCACCGCCATTGGTCCACCTGCTTTTGCTATTGACTCCCTATTCTTGTCTTATTTTCATTGATTCGGCTGTCTGACATGGTATTAAATATATACTGAGAGGGGGCAGAGACAGTTGGTGTGTTGTTCGACAACCCAATGCCTTCGAGATTGTGAAAAGCTACAGGTTTAGATACATAGACGGTGCATTGGTTTACGCAATACGACAACGAAGCCCCTCGGCGCAAACTTAAGCTCAAATGCCAGTTTTGAACCATGAAGGCATACATTATGAGCAAGCGCGGATCATCTATACAATTACGAAAAGTACGAGCCTGTTATTAAAAGCAAGTGATTCAACTTTAACGTCTCGGTCTACAGAGACTAAGACACCTGTGGGGCTCAATACGGCCATCTCGATCTTTGAATTACTCTTTCGAAGTCGAGTACTCAAACCGAGGACCTTTAGAGCACCCCACTCAATAGCAGAAAGTCTCGTGAATGGCTTCACCATAACTATGAGTAAAATTGGTGTCGGTTGTTAGAACCGCCATCGTGTCGCATCAAAAACAAACCTGTATGTTGTCCCACTAGAGCTCCATTCCACTGGCCGATATACGCTTTTACTGTTGCTTGGATGAGCAGCGTTTGTTCTTGTTCGTTCGCGAAAAAATCCTGTTCCTCGTGTTTAGATTCTATGATACCGTCGTAGATATCCACTTGCCGTTGATAGACGGTGGCGGATTGATATCATCCAATCTTCATCTTTGGATACAGCCGCTGTGAGTCGTAGTTCGACTGGATCCGCGTGATAAATCTAGAATAGGAGCTTCGGTACATCTCAAGCAGTCGGCTGGGTGAGCTTACCCCTAATTTTGTAAAACAAGTTGCAAGGGCTTCAACTGTATCCCGGAATAGGTGTACACAATTTTGTTGATGATAGTACTCGCGATCAAATCCCTCCAAACAGACCAGACCACCACTAGACTGAGCCCTTATGACGTTAGTTGTGGCATGGATTGTGCTTAAGCATTGTTCGAATACGCTTTGACCCAGAATCAGGATAGGGGTAGCCCCGAATATTGGAATACAGACCTTTGGAGCAGAACGTATTGGCTGTCGTTCTTGGATTCTGCCCTCCGGTAGTTCTGAGCGAGCTCACGGCACAGTTTTGCAACCAAGAGTGATTGATTTTGATACGGCATGCCTGTATCCGCCAGCGATTTCATAATCTGAAAGTACGAGTCGGGAAGCCTGTCAATATCGCCCTAGGTATATACACCAACGGGATTAGGCTCAACGAACATAATCAAGCTGGAATTCTTTTACACACCGCAAGTTGATTTGAAAACGTCTGATAGAGGCTGAAAACGTCTTGCTGTTTAAGCCCACCATCTCCAAATTTGATTATACCAGATAAAAGGCTGATAAAATGTCAATACTATCCACATACCCTACAGCACTACACTCACTTTCTCGCAGACAAAAGCAAACCTCCAGCCTTTGACCCGCCTTCAATGTCGGAATCAAATCCTTTATTTGTGGCAAGCTCCATAAAACCATAAATTGCCATCATTGATTTGATTATCAACGTCTCTGCGCTCTACACATAGTTAGGTGGTAACCTATATGCTTAGACCGAGTTACCCACCGGGGTCAACGTACGATGATTCCAAAAAAGCTTTTCCACAACTTTTATTTTAGTTGAAAGTTCGCCTAGTACTGAACGATGCTGGCTTCTACTAGTCGTCAGTTGTGAGATCAGAAACGGTACCACGCTGCGTAAGTGCAGCGTACACAACCACGCACAACGTGTTAGTCCCTCCCTGGACTAAATGCCCTCTGATCCCATTGGCGAGGTCAGTCAGAAATGTGCGATCGTCATATTTGTATGCTGACGAAAGATCATCTTCGTCATCTCGGGTGAGACCCAACAAGACCTAGCGTACACATAACTGGTACTGTGAACTAAACTCTAGATTTTTCTTACCAACTGACCTTGAACCCTTTTCCAGTGGTGTAACATTTGAGCGCGTCTCGAAGGGTGTTGCGATGGTCTTCCCAGCAGACTATATACCTTCGAAGCTTGTCAGCCGTGGAGTAGTCGAGAAGCTCGATAGACAGGTTGACGTCTGCTTGCGTGGCCAAGCGGAATAAGATCCTAAAGCAATACATCAGGGTCTTGCTGTTACGTCAAGGAGCTACTCATGCTTTTCTAAAGGCTCAATCATGCTTGTGAATTGCTCAAATGCGTCCCAGTTAGAATTATGTTCGACTTCTTGGAGAAGATGGTGCATTCGATCAATCAGAGTACGAGAGAAGTCCATAAACCGATACGATGTTTGGACATTTCGACGATAGGCACACACATTGGCCCCAATAATCGTCATGAGGTGCTCAACAAGGTGTGTCGCAGGGTATCCAGCCGACTCTGTTATAGTCCAGTCGTAGAAGAGTGAGGATCCCGTCATTTTGACTCAGATATCAGTGTAACAGACCAAATGGATGGTCGGCAGACCACTCAGTATAATACACCCCATAGTTTATATTCTCAAGCTTGGCCGTTGCGTACTCTATTTAGCGTTTCCGTAGTACACATGATGATCTAGAGTGCATGATGGAAGCTAATGATTAGCACCCGCAGTGGGGCGTTACACTATGCGTGGATATTCATAGGTTTGGGATCCGGCCAAACGAGCCGAGCTGAGGGAGCTCAATGCGGCACCTAGCTTGCAGAATAAGGTTTAAGCTAGTTCGTGTGGCTGATTGTGTGCGGCTCGATGTCACCACGAGTTCAAGGTTCTGGAAGCACGCGGCCGTGCATAGATCCTCAGATAACACGATAAATCTCGTCAATCCCCGTAGGGAGCAAAACGTGGCCATATATTTGATGTAAGATGCGTGGATCTATGTACGTTAGGCTCAGAACGCAAAAACAACGTGGTCTGATTAGCAGGTGCAGCGCTTATGAATCTTTTCGAATGTTTTATAACGCATCAAGGTAACGTTTGGTTCTCAGCATAAGGTCCTTCGCCTTCTGATCTTTGGTCTCAGACTCGCCAAAATATTCCGTTATCATGCACTCCCGAGAAGATGGTGATGCACGAGGGATAGAAGAGGGGAATGGTACCCCGGGGCCGGGGGCACAGGACAATTCAGGAGACCATTCCAATGCCCAAGTTGGGGTAAACTTACAATGTTCGTATTTACCCTTGAGTTTCTCTTGGATTGTTTCACATGTACTGTTCAGATCAACTTCCTAACGTGATTCAATCGGTGAGCACCGGTTGGATATCGGCTTACGCGTCAGCGTCTGCGGTGGTTGGTAACCTCTTTTTATGATATGAGATTCTCTTGGAGCTAAGACTGAATAGGGTGCACTATTCACAGCGGTTGAGGCCCAGCTTCTGGGAACTGTCAAAGGAATACCTGATTCAGAACACACCAGTAGCAGATATCAAGCTCTTTTGGCTTTGACTTATGCTTCATTCTTCTTCAGTGCAAGCGCCACAATTAGCTCGCTCATCCTGACTGACGAGTTTGCGGAGCTGTGTTTTCGTGCCTCCAGTAAAAAATCCCTCCCTCCCTCGACTGGGACGCTTGTTGCCACCGGAACAAAAGATGTGCTTCCTCAATACGGAATCAGGCCGCTTTTTTGGGTCATCCAGTATCATTGTGAGTAAGGAGCCCACCACATGGTCTAGGTTGCTACTTCTATTAATTAACACATGCTTCATTAAGGGTTTTTTTCTATTTTGACTGGATATTTTTGCTTGGTTATCCAGATGGTTCTTTATGTTTCAATAGTAGAGAGTTGGCCGGTTCGGAAATCTACCTATTGTGTTGTCGTAGCCAGCGTTGCACCTGTACTTTCATTTCTGGTCTCACTATCCTGGAAGTGACCCGTCTCTTACCAATCATTACACTTCTAACTGCTAAGAGCTTGAATACTTTGTAAATGTCAGGCGATTTGGTATACATGGCTGTACCTACCTTCAGCTCGGCTTCAATAGGCCCATTCAGAGTCGGAGGCTCGGAACGCTCTGAACTCTCGGAACTCTCGGAATTCGAGTCAGCACTGAGCTTTGTCAGCACAGTGATGACCAAGCTCCGAAACCAGCCTCTCGTCGCTCGCAGTAAGGATCCCTAGGTTGGCTCCAAAATCAAGTATTGAGTTTTTTTGTCGTAGCTAGACGCTCAGTCGGTGTGTAGCCATGGGTAGGCATAATTTATAGAATTTTAAACAGTTTGTCGGGCATCGCTACCCGTTGATTACCAGATGATTACAGCAGCAAATAGCTTATAAATGCACTGCTCTCCGACCTTTCCGAGAGTTCAGAGCGTTCCGAGCGTTCCGAGCCTCCGACTCTGAATGGGCCTAATATCCTAGCGATTACTACGAAGAAATTGTTGTACTTGTACCAACTCAGTGCGGCGAGGGAATGCAGCTTGTGGAGGATGCCCGGTAGTCGGTCCTCTCCCTAAGAACGCTTGTTCAGAGTCAATAGAGGGTACTGGCGGGTGTCACACCCGTGAGTAAAGGGAGCAAGGCGCACAGGAATTTTCAGCTTACCTGGTGCTGTGGGGGGTTCGACGCAAACGAGCTTTATGAGGACGCTGGTCTAGCCAGGAACTTGGATATCTAAGGACACCCCGGATTGATCTGTTATAATCGCATTTGAACCATAATTAGATCGCATATTCTATCTGTGAAAGGCGGTAGAGACTTAACGAAGATCTCGATGTTAGTGTACTTCTCTGTCCCAGTACGACATTATATATAGTATTACAGTATATATGGGGGGTCTGCACCCCATTCCTGATCACGTGACTAAACAGATACGACACTGTTCCTAGTCAACCACTTACTTGCCGCACGCAGGCTGCAGTTCGATAGTAAGCGACTAGATATCAAACTATAATGTACATATAGCTCCAAAGATACATTGAGTCAACCTTTTTCGCTAACAGTCCGATTTCAAACAACAGTTCATCACCACTATAAAGTTCTACATCCTCGCAACATGCTTCCACATTCTCTCCGCCCACACTCTCAAGCAGCACAGGATAGCTAGTACTGCATATAAGCTTATCCTTTGTCTTCTTTTTCTTTCGATACTCTCAAGCGGCAAAACTCTCGTTGGTTTTCGCCTGTTTATTCTTCATTGTTGTCTTAGCTTGAACTTGACTATCTCCGCATTCCCGGAGCTTGTTAATTTGGCTCTCTAGGACTTTAACCTTCAGCCGCGCGAGACTCTCGTAGGTAGTGGCTTCTGATTAGCGCTGTTGGCGAGCGGGGCGATACGATACGATTTCGAATTTCCAACGGAAATCGTTGTAAGCTCGCTTCACAACGAGCGGTGAGAAGTTCACCTCGCGACCGGCATAACTAGGATGCCAGGGTCCAGAGGCAACACGGAACTAAGAGTTATATTCGATTTGTCGGGAAATTATTGTATATACATGTTAGGCTTGGTCAGTCTCGAAACCTTCATCAAACTCGGGCTCGCGCTCCGAGTCAGAATCGGAGGTGTCGTCTTCACCGGTAATATGAGTCATGAAGTCGAGTGACCCAGCTGCTTGACCAGTGCTGGTTGGCCGGCGATGAAGCGAATGCTTAAGAACCTGCAAGCGTTCGAGGTTCTCTGCGGAGATGCTGTTCCTTTCGCGGGTGCACGTCAATTTGCTCGACGAAAACGCACGTTCGGAGGAGACCGATGACGCTTGAGCAGGAAGGACGTCCATGGCGACTCGATATAGCAGGGGGAACTCGTTACAGCGAAGCTGAAAGTTTTTCAAAAGTAAAATTAAAGAGTTAGTGACCGAGGAACGCATACAAGAGGGGGTCTTCAAAACTCACCATCCAAAATTGTACGAGCTCAATTGTACCCATGTCTTGCACATTGAGCGTTCCCTGCGCTATCCAGCGGGCCAGTTCACTCTCTACCTCGGCCATCGGGTTTGTTGGTGGGGGATGCGAGGTAGGTGTAACGGTGGGTGGCATCTCTATTGAGTCAACCACGTAGGGGCTAAGTCCCAAATTATTTCAGTAAGCATTAAACAGAAAAAGATGCAGGCAATCGCTTACTTATGGGCCGGGTTGTTTATCCGGTTCGATGCGCGTGTAATCGACATGCCTCCTGTTAGGACACGGGCATACCCGCTCCCGAGAGCTCGTGCAGCTGCCTCAGCTTGCGTGCGTACGTTAAAAACAGTGTTGTTTAATTGCTCCTGCCGATGCCGCAGCATCTGAGGCACACGGTTAGTCGCTCGCGAGCAAGGAGTGTTATATGCACATTTTAACTCACCTGTGCGCGAACTGCTGCATAAGCTTGTTCTCGTGCCGGCTCCTCCCATTGATGATTGATCCACTCGAGCTTGAAGCATGGGTTGACAGCCATAGCGAGTGCATAGAGGGGAATCGAATGAGTTTTGCTGATGTAGCCTTTGAGTTTGTCAATACCGCGGGTGATTGCATGACCGAGCTCGGGGAAAGTCGCACGAATCTGGCTGAGGGTTACGAGCAGAGTCTCGTAGACTGGAAGGGCGAGTGCCACAGTTGGTGTACGCTCAGCAGAAAGAAGCTCTTGGGCGTTATGCAAAATAGAAAGGACCGAGCAGATGTCTTCCAAAACTTCTGCCTGCTTACGTGAGAGCAGCGGAACGTTTACCGACGGGTGACGAAGGCCGTAATGCACAATAGCCTACGCATATATGCATGGGTAAATAAGTAAAACAGTACATCTCAGCGCAAAACATACCGAGTTCAACTGAATGAAGCGACGAAGCATGTTATATGTTGACCACCAGCGTGTCTCGGAATCGCGTAGGAGTTGCAAGCCTGGGACTTGGATCGACTCGCCAAGTGAATCAATAAATAGCCCATGGAAATTGCCGTCGCGAATCGCCTCTTGAAGACCCTGCCGGCGAGAGTCGCTGATGCGCATCGCTCCCACTAAGCTCCGACACTTGTCAACTGGTTTCGACTCCAGCGCGGACAAATACTCCTCGGTCTGATCATCCAAAACCAGGTCTTGCGCAATCATAGCTGCATGATAATGATGCGCAGCTTGTGGAAGTGAGTCGAGAATAGCACGAACTACCAGGTTAATGACATGAGGGAAGCAGCTATCGCAAGAATAATATGATATTCTGTTAGTTTCTGTTTCGTAAGCCGAGGCATTATAGGATAAACTAACCGAATGCGATTGGACTCGTGCCCAAACGTCATAATTCCTTGAGCTCGAAAAGAGGCCTCGAGCTCTTTCATGAGGGTATTGTTATTCGAGGCATTGTCGAGGGTAATGTACCCGATCTATCACCAAGGAGTTTGCTTATTGCGATTTGCAAAACGGTTTCGGGTCGGCGCTTACGAGCGCTCCCGAGCAAAAAAAAAATGAAATCGACGCCTAAATCAGCTGTACACCCCCCAGTTCTCCAGCTAGAGACAGATAAAGTGTACCGTTAGAATCGCAGCGCAAAGGCGCATCGAATCACCTATAAATTAAACACGTTGAGTCAAACATGGATCGCCCGAGGTCCTCCATTCCAGAATCTAAGTACACCGCTGGATGCGCATCGGCTACGCGACTCCAACGAGCTACATATCGAGGATTTTGAGTGCGATATGGGAGGGATATGGCTCAAACACTACCGGAGTTGGTGACTCGGATGCAAAAAACTGGCCGGCATGCGGCGAAAAAAAAAAAGGTCAGCTACACGAAAAGCTTCGTAACTGGCTCAAATAAGGTCGGAGAGAGAGGCTGAGTGGCTCAAAATGTAGAGCTACGCTGGGGGAACGGGATCGCGTCGTTAGATAGTCCGTGGGCCGCAAATAAAGTGTGAAATACGACCCATTGTGTATGAGTGGATAGAGCGCTTGAAAATGGACCTGAGAACGAGGTAAAGAGCTCATTCGATGCGCGCTGGGCTCTTAAGCAAAGTTAGTCTCTTAAATATATAGTATATCAAACGCAGCGTGCTCCAGAGTGGCTTTATTATCATGTCCAAACACAGCTCATTGACCCTTATCTTTCTCAAGCATTTTGTACCTCATCAAATAGGTGAGTACATATCTATGCTTGAGAGCCCAGCGCGCATCGAATGAGCTCTTTACCTCGTTCTCAGGTCCATTTTCAAGCGCTCTATCCACTCATACACAATGGGTCGTATTTCACACTTTATTTGCGGCCCACGGACTATCTAACGACGCGATCCCGTTCCCCCAGCGTAGCTCTACATTTTGAGCCACTCAGCCTCTCTCTCCGACCTTATTTGAGCCAGTTACGAAGCTTTTCGTGTAGCTGACCTTTTTTTTTTTCGCCGCATGCCGGCCAGTTTTTTGCATCCGAGTCACCAACTCCGGTAGTGTTTGAGCCATATCCCTCCCATATCGCACTCAAAATCCTCGATATGTAGCTCGTTGGAGTCGCGTAGCCGATGCGCATCCAGCGGTGTACTTAGATTCTGGAATGGAGGACCTCGGGCGATCCATGTTTGACTCAACGTGTTTAATTTATAGGTGATTCGATGCGCCTTTGCGCTGCGATTCTAACGGTACACTTTATCTGTCTCTAGCTGGAGAACTGGGGGGTGTACAGCTGATTTAGGCGTCGATTTCATTTTTTTTTTGCTCGGGAGCGCTCGTAAGCGCCGACCCGAAACCGTTTTGCAAATCGCAATAAGTGAGAACAAATTAGCTTGCCATGCTGAAATTGCTTACCTTATCCGTGATTCCGTGTTCTTCAAACACAGAAAACAGGTGCTGCCCGATGTTTGCGCCAGAGTGACTGCCCTGTATGCGGCGAAACGCAATAAGGTGCTCAGCAAGGTAGCCGTCAGAGTTGATGTAATGTGCTGTAACGGCCATGAAAGCTCGGATGTTGATGTCGCTCCAGAGGTCAGATGTAATCGAGACCAGTCCACGAGCATGCTGGAGTGTGAGGTATTACTGTACTGAACATAGAATGTACTGATACTACTTGCCTTCATCTCTTCAATTATCCTCGACTTTTCAGTAAGATACAAGTCGTGCATCGCTTTGGTCACCTTGTAACGCCCTGGAATGTCTTGCCGGCGCAGAGCCGTGCGTGCTCGACTGCAGTAGACTAAGAGTCTACAGAACTCCTGGCGATCGACAGCGCTCAGAGACTACATACCATATTGGCTTAGCTTTATAACACCACCTGGACACGGTGCACTTACCTGGTCGTCAATTGCAGCCCAGCTTGCAATGCGGTCGCGCAGGCCATCCAAGGTGAACTCCTCATCGCTCTCAGCTTCAACAGGAGCCAAGCTACGAGACGGTGGAAGGCCCTCTGCCTCACGTTTGGCATGGAAAGTTGAACCATGTTCCGCTTCCATGTGGTCACGAAGTCCTCTAGTGATCCCATCCTTGCGATTTTGCCAAGTCTTCCAACGACCAGCGGTGTTCCTGTATCAAACATGCAGTCAGAACATGTAGGGACAGATAAATACGCTAACTTACAGGCATAGGGCGCACCGCAAGTACTTCTCTTTTGTTGGGCGTCAAAACTGACTATAAGGTTGTGAGACTTGATACGCGGAATCTTCAGCGCATATATGATCCAAATCCGCAGTTTGAGGTTGAACCGCCTCGTCGCACCCACGTATATAGTACCAGACATCGTGAGCAGCCGAGCGCAGCTTGGAGGAACGCTTTGTCTCAGCTCGTGGTGACTTGCCAATCGAGGCAGCTGAGGTACGGGCTCGAGCTCGGTGTACTTCGATAGCCGTCGTAGCTGCAAGGTCCTGCAAGCTATCGGGCTGCGAGTCCGGTACGCCATGCGTAGCTGAAGCAGACGCCTTGATGATAGTTTAGCTACTCGCTCAACACATTAAGGAGCGAAGCAGATGGAAAAGTACATACCTCAGCAGTAGAACTATCGTTTGAACCAGCAAACGAAGAGTTGAGAGAGTGGGAAAGGAGCTACGGATGGATATTAGCCAGAAGTCTTTGAGAGCCAAGGTCAACTCACCTTGGATGTCAGACTGTCCATGGCAACGCTTCCCAAGCTCGAGTTTACAGGGATTGAGCCATAGACCGGCCCGCTCGAGCTTGACCCCGAGGACTTATGAGCGCGGCGAGGTCGAGAGTGGACAGGGCAAGCAAGGCGACGAATGCAAAGAGAGCAAGCAGACATGTTGAAGGTGGAATAGAGCGAGTTGAAAGGACTGTTAAAGTAGATCAGAGTGACTTGAAACGATTTGCTGGTCAACAGTGCGTGCAAACTGCTCCTTTTATACACGCTGATCTTGCCTATCCTTACGAGAACGGGTTTCATGCGCATTTATCATGGTTTACTCAGACCTCAATACATTGCGCACGGCGACTTTACATTTTATTGAGCGATACGTACACCCCAGCTATACGCAGCATCCCATTGGTGGCAAGAGCTGCGTCACGTGCATTACCCACCGATGCCTCGCGACCTTCTTCAGAAATCATGTCAGCCTCATCAGCGGGTAACTTAAACTCGCCTTGAGAACTCTCAGCTCGCCTTCGAAAATCATCAGTCGCGAGGCGAGCGATTCACGAGTAAATCGCGCTCGCCAACAGCGCTACTTCTGATAGCTCAATCGTGGCAGGCCTACGTGTGGTATCTAATCTTCTTTCGGCTGTTTTCGCCTGTTGGGCACAATTCATATCCACCCGCTGTTCGAGAGGGAGGTGTACTTGTTCACAAAGTAGCGTTGGACCAAGACGGCCAGGAATCGTCTCGAAACATTGCGATAGCCATCTGGTGCCCACTGATGCTGTACGTTCCGAGACAGGGCCCGCGGGGCTGTAATCACGGGCAAGGCATCGTCATGGCACCACCCAATGTATGCACGTGACTGTGGCTCACGAGCTGTTCAGAATGCTCGCTCGCGCCGAGCCAAAATATCCTTCGTCCACCGCCGTAAGTTCTCCATTTTCCCCAGCACTCTCAACTGGATTGATAGTCACTGGAGCCCAGCCAACGCCCAGGCGCCCGGGTTGTTGTTGAAGAGTGGGTATGTGTTATTTCATTCTCAATACACTGTAAAGATGCCAACTGAAGTCGCTCTAGATGTTAAACGTCCGTCTAGTGGATATATGCGCTTGCTGTCAGTCAGCGGCCGCATTAGTCGTGCATCCGAGCAAGTGTCGGTTGCCCCCGGCACGAGGTAAGCACTACTCGTCCCTCTTTACTATTTTGTAGGAGCTGAGCCCATGTACTATGTAGCTCTTCAGAGCACGTTTCTGCTTTGCCGCCCCCTCTCCCGTCGCCACCTGTACTCAGCGCCAGCGATCTCCTCACACGTCACATGGCTGAGGTAGACGCAGAGCTCCTTTGTTGGGAGAGCCTCGGGGGTTGTGATTTGGAAACTATGGGGACAATGTCCCTTGTTGGTTTTTGGAAGGTAAGTATTTTTTTAACACTTAAATCATGAGCTAATTGGTCTTAATAGGCACGCTGGTTTGAGTTTCCACTGCTCTATGCAATTTCAATGGACATTTTACCCGTCCAAGTGTCTTCGGTCTCATCCGAGCGTGCTTGCTCGTCGAGTCAAATGACTTGCACGCGTGAGCGGAACCGAATCTCGGCGGAAAGCATGGAGATTCTGCATGTTTTCAAGCACTCGTTGCACCGTCGCCGATCGACCAAGGAAAACAGTCAGACCCTCGACTTTATGGCCCATGTAGTGGGCTCGGAAAGTGGCGAGGAATCTCAAAAATCAAATCCAATGTAACTTATTTACAGAATGATTAACAGTCACCCAAATCGGGTAGTGTCTTTGTACCTAGGAAGAGTTGTGGAGTGGTCCAGTCCGGCCCGCCCCTGCCCCTGAGCCCCTATTTGGGGGTATATTCAGTCTTGCTCGCGCCTGTGGCGCTATCCATTCGTTTCCTCTTTCCTCTCACCATGCGCACTCTAGTCCAACGCACTTGCCTCTCTACAGGCAATTCGCACACTCCCTCGTGAAAACAGATGCCGTACCACATGCCACCAAGACAAGACCGCTTACTAACCGTCCCGTTCCTGTCTCGGTTCAACGCTTATACGGCCAGGACATCATTTGCTTACGTATACTGGGCGATTGCCAACCCCCTTATATAATTTATTACGGTGAGCCCACCTTATGTCACGTGACCCACCGAACCAGTTCGAGCCAATGTGCATATGACTTATACTCGAGATATTTCAGACTTCGCCAGTTGACAGACAAGATGCGCAAGTATCTTTCTGTGCAGTTCTTTCCCCCAGGCGCTGTTTTAATGAAACTATAATACAAAGCACTCCAGCCTGACAAGAAACGGGTCTGTCATGGTATTTGCAGGACCAAGTAAATAAAGCGAACGACAAGAGTTCAAAATGTGACATAGATGAGCAGCAATTGAGGCGGTACACAGGCATAGTAAGCCTTTCGGCATGATGTGCCAACGGATAATGGGGCGCGTAAGTGTGCGTGTACTTCCTGCCTAAGCTACCTCTTCAACAATCCACACCGTTTAACCCGTGGCCTTTCCATATACGTTCTCATTCTTTTGTGCCGTCATCCCACCCTCTCTGATGTATTTTGCCTTATCAGCCCTTAGCCTTCTTCCTCAACAGTTGTCGGGCTCGTGCCTCCGATCCAGTGCCATGCCCTGCCCTATGCCTGTGATCCCCGCGGCCGCAGGCTAGGCGAATCCAACCCTCCACTTTTGCTTTTCCACCCTGCCACGTACGTTAGTCCAGAGATGTGGGGGCTGCCCCGAACTGTCACTAGCTACATATTATATACACCTTTACGCGCATATGCCCGACGTCGGCACAAAGACTGAGTACTTACATCAAAGGCACGTTAAAAGCTCCCTTTAAATAGTACCAAATCTGCTACCCTATCCTTGAAGGCAATTTTTGTGGCCGTCGGGGTCAATTCTCCCTGTTGAATGATAGCAAATCAGTTGAAAGTCTTACAGTGGGACATAGTTTACTTCTACATTTCTGGGAGTGGAACCCAATTCATCAGTGCGCTCATCAGGAAAATCAACCCAGACTTGCAAGGCCTGATCAGGCAGTTATATGCAGCTTGTCACCGCCATATCCCATGTAGATCAGCCAAGTATTAAATGCACATGGCATTGCAGTGCAAGGAGCGCGAGGGATGACAATTTAGTTCGGTCTGATGAGACATTACATCTGAGCTCAGAGTGACTGATCTGATAAAGCAACGGTAAACCTGGGCTGGGTGGCCAGACTTTACAAGCAGCTCACAGTAGCTTGTCACCCTAATGCCTAACCCGTATTAATGCAGCCCAAATGCGGCATTTTCTTCGATTCGATTGTTGCTTTTGTGCTTTTCATTACTCAAAATGTTCAATAGATCATTCATAATTGCTCAGGTGTATTGTACAGACAAAAGGAGAGTCTTAAACATAGCAAACCAAAACAAGGCACTAGCCTTGACCAATATGGCTGCTCTCTGCCGACATTAAGATGTAAATACACTTACCGGCAACAAAATTTGCCTACTCCGGTGTTATACTTTGACTTTGCGTAGTGCGTAGTTAGTATCACGTATATTGCTACTCATGCGGATGTTTACCTGCTGTTGTTTGGTCTTCAATCATGACCTCGAGGCCTGGAGGGAGGGGCAAAGGAGGGGAGTTGACACGGACTTGAATTTTGCACAAGGGCTAATTTTAAGTCTGAAAGATGCGGGCCCCCAGGCGCAGGCCGTGGCAGAAGTTTCTACATTAAGGCGTCGTTGTCAGCTTGTCGTCATTCAGTCTGCCGGAGTGGAGCACGTAGAGTGACCGTGACAAAAAGATTGATGCACACAGGGGGATAATCCATAAAAGGTAAATTAAGTCAGTATGACTTGCCTATGGAGCTTGTAAATCGGTATTAAATAGAGTTAACTGGATACCTCAGTCTGACTTAGCTGACCAGGTAACACCAGACTTACGCGATACTTTTCAGTCCCTTCATCCTATGCCAGGCGCTCTTCATCGTTAGGTAAGCTTTATCAGCGCTTGTCATCCCCACCAGGGGTTTGCGGTTTTCCTGATGCCGCCTTTCCGCCGTCATTTATGACGGCCCAGCGGGGACACATCTGTTACTTACATTTTTTGGTGCTTATGGTCCAAAGAACCAATTCTTTTACCAAAGCGTAGTCGTGCGTCGGAGGCAGTGCAGGAGCGCACGAGTACATACAGTCAAGCTCGTTCATTTGCATGGTGGCGCGTACAATTCATATTCGAAGTGGGGGCTTTCACCAGACACATACAATCTGTGCTTCTGGGTTGATATAATTAAGAGCAAAATGCGTGCATACGATTGCGGCTTTCTGTGAGGCAAGCCGCCATTACTGTACCCACACGAATTATACCCACACGGTGCCTGCGCCACGTGACAAAAAATAGGTTTTTGCACTAACCACAAGCTGGGAATTGTGACGTGACAAAGAGCTGACCAACCCATGGCGTAAGACAAAATGTACAACGGGCTTGACCCGTTCGTGCTTATTGATATCCAGGGTTGGTTACCGAAAGATGTTGAGAAGCAGGATGGAAGCTACATATATACCGGAGATACTGCCTAGTGTCCCAGTTGCTTACATACAGCCCATAGCATATACACAATTTAATATCGTATATTTCACTAATTATAACTCGTGTGACATTTTGGTTTTGTGCTAACCACAACGGCCAACACGTGACAAATCAGCTGACGTTTTTACACACAACCATGCCGAAGTGTGACGTGACATGTGGGTCCAATTTGTGTGCGCACAGCAGTTACACCACGTCAGGAAAAACCCCGGCAGCTAATTTGCCCGATCAGGGCAAACCGGATCGGTCACACCTTGTAACCGCTAGAGGGAGCCAAATTTACCGGCGTTTACCCCCCGGTTCAGCTGGTTTACTCATCATTTACCTTCGGCTATGCTAATGCGCCGGAGGTGGTAAATGACACACCCCGAGGGAAAATTATAGAATAATTGTCAACCGGAGATGAAAATAGTATTGTGCTCACTAGCGTAAGGATGTCGCCCGAGAAACCCGCAGCCGGAAATTCCGGCATTCCCCGGGAATTTTCCGGCAAAATACCCGCATGCGGGAGCGGGGGCGGGGGCGGGAATGGCCAAAACGCGCCGGAAACCCGGCGGGAAACCCCCGGATTCCCGCACTTAAGCGCCGAAAGTCACCACAT
>WSTJ01000102.1:0-43620 GCA_019623705.1 Ceratobasidium sp. 428
TAACCTAACCTAACCTAACCTAACCTAACCTAACCTAACCTAACCTAACCTAACCTAACCTAACCTAACCTAACCTAACCTATGGAAGTGGTTTGGTGCGTTAAATGCAATGCATGATTGTGAGTAAGTATGTACAAGAACGTGAAGGGCAATAATACGGTGTTGGCAAGAAAACTGTACAGGATAAGCAGGCGATGCTGAAGGAAGAAAAAAGGCGGGCCGTCTACTTCAAAACTGTGCGAATAACTCGAGCACTCCAGACACTCGCAGAATTAGGTGGTGGAAGTTCTTCTAGTGGTGGGTAGGTACGTCCATCGATGAACTAAGGCGGGAGAGTTAGCAATTGTAAGGTCTCACTCAAAATGAGTAAATCAACCTCTTCCGGTAGAGGCTTGGCATCGCAAAGCATCTGTGCGATTTCCGGATGAGGCTGGAGATTGAGAGTAGTGGTGCGGTGGATCCGGCCTTGTAACCCTTCCATCTCTGTTGCTATCCTCGCGAGAATTTGGAACTTTCCCCACTAGAAAAGGTAACGCTCAAGTACGTCCGGCACAAAAAGAATAGCGAACTCACATGAATTAACTTTGGGTTACCCTCTTTGCTGTCCCGATTAGACATCACCCGAACGACGTCGCTCGTGTGGATTGCCCTATAAGCGTTCAGAGCGAAATCCATGTGGTAAATAAGGTTGATACACACATCGTCGGGATCAGCGGTAACGACGTATGCTTTAGGGCCGTTTTATACGCGCTGCCGTTAGACTTGAGGATCAGAACACGCATGCTGAAGTGCAGTGGAATTAGTCAGTGATAGCTGGATAATCATGGGACTCACCTGAGGAATCGATTCCAATTTACCGCTCCCGCTTGGACATAGCGCTGGATGTCCGGGCCGTCGCTTCCGGCGTACACCTTATCCATGGCAGCGATGACGGTGTGCAAGGCCGCGAAGTTATTGAAACCGCGGAGATGAGACGCGACGAGGATCCAGAACTCAAAGACAAGCGCTCGGTGTCGCACTTTACCGAGGACAATGATGGTCGATGCGACGCTAAGAAAAAAGGTTAGGTAATTAGAAGGTACGGATGATAGGTGCCCTACAGGAGGCCAAGTCGCTTGAATCGGCTAGAGGCTCGATCGAGTGGGTGGACTGCTGCGTCGCGTTCATGCCGGGTTGTATATCCGTGCCGGAGCCAGTCGCGTGGCTAGTGGAGTTTCTAGTCGTTAGTTGACATATGACAATCTCGGAGGAACATACCTGAAGAGCCAAGAATATCGCTACATCCTCCCTCGTAATCTCTTCAGCAACATGCTTGGGGTTGAGCGCAAGCAGGTCCTTCGCCAGTTTCCGCAAGTCCCGCAAGTCCTGTTCGGGAACTACTGGCTGCGAGGGCTCCGCCGAGTTCCGGCGAAGGAACGATCTTGGCAGTAGCCCACCGGACGTGGATGGCCCAGCGCTCGATTCGGCCACCTTGCTACTGGATGGTTCTGGAGTAGGCGTGACGGCAACACTTGTTGAGACCAAGACCTTGATTGGGGCGATCGGCGAGCTGCGGCCAACTTCGGCACTCCGTGTGCGGCTCTCGGTGTCCTCGGTATCCGAATCCTCGCCCTCGGTGAATTCGGCGTCGACTTTGGCCCAGTCGGCCGCGTCGTCGGTACAGGTGGAAAGGTATTCCAACCTTTCCTCAAGTCCTAGGTGCTAAGATATAAGCGGTGTGCGACAGGGATCCTTGTGACTTACTAGGTGCACCTTCATGCGAAAATTTGTTTTTAAAAAGCCTGATTGATGTGAGTGTCAAGTCCGCTGTCTGTCCGGAACAACTCACCCGATGAGCGAGATGAACGGTGCGATTGCGCCTGGCGTCGCAAAATCTTGCGGATACTTGAATGTCCACTCTAGGAGATAGTCAAACAAGATTAGTACCGCGCGACGCTTCTCCTCCTCGTCTGTAGTGGTCCGAAGGCGGAGGACCATACCGACCAAGATCTCGCGCGGAGTGGCGAATCGGCGGAAGGTCATCATAAAGTTCTGATTGAACTGAATATCTGCAGACATAAGACCTGTGAGCTGAGCGGAAGATAACGCCGAAGCACCTCTTACCCCATCCGGGGACCATGCCGCCGGAGAGCCGAACTATCATATCGTCCACGGTCATGAACGCGTACCTGTGGTAGAGTATCAATAATTGTTTGCAGTCTTGACAATATTACTTACTTGTCATGACGAAACTTGGGGGGAAGCAAGAGAACACTGAAGTTGTGTTCGCTGCCTCTGGTCCCCGCCCCATCCTCAGCCTTCGTCTCCGGTTCTTCCTCTGGTTGATCATTCCTCGCCTCTTCAGTGCTCCGGGAGAGGTGTGCGCTCGTTGTCGCACTCGCCTTGCGCACAATCGCGGCTGATGGCTCTGCGACTCGATCGCGAGCTTCCTGACTAAGCAGATCGCTCATTGAGCGAGCACGAGTGACGGGTGGAGAGTGCGGTTGCAACATGATGGGAGGAAGGGGTGTGTTGGTAGGTGGATTAATGGAACTTGAGGGTTGGGATGGCGGATGTGGTATGGGTGGTCAGTTTCGAGGCACAATTGGGCGGCTACGAGTCGATTTTTGGGAGGATTTTCGGTCGAGAACTTCAGGCGACGCGTGATTCAAATAACCATCGCTGGTACTTGGTTGTTCTCGGTCACCTAAGATTCATTGTAAACAAAAGTTGATCCAGCATGATAGCTACTTACGGAGAAGGCGCGCTGCTGACTTGTACATCCACGTGAACGAGTTTCGCATTTGCTCGATACCGTAGCTGGACTCTTGAGTGACCTCAATGAGTCCAGTATGGGATGCGAGGGCCTTGACGAAAACTTCATTTGGTGGGACGATTCCGTCGGGCAGGATTCGAGGGGAGCTAGGCCCTTGGTGGTCTTTGTTGGGTACCCGTATCCAATCACTTTTGCAGCCCACCCATATGATCGGGGTTCGGCGTGCGGCAAAAGCATCTGCCGGTCTGTAAGTTATGACATTTAAGAGTCATGAACGTTGAGCGTACCGTTTAACCGTTGGATACCATCAAAACTTCCGCCCTGGTTGCCTTCACGCGAGGCATCGTAACATAGCACGACGGCGTGGATAGCGGGGAGCGAGTCGGGCCAAAATTCAGCATCACAGTCGAGGGCACGGAGGAATGGTGCCGAGTCAGTTTCCACAGCGGTAACAGGAGTTGTGCTTCGCGATTTATCAACTACTGTTGCAACTTCGCGCAGCTGGACTATTGCAAGATCAATACAAAGCTTTAATATTCTAAGAGTTCAAGGACGTACTATTAATCTCATCACCGTTATAGCAGACCGTCCGCTCAATGGTTTCCTGTTTGAATTTTGGGTTGGCCGAATGCGACGCGTTTTCGATTATCGAGGTTTTACCGCACCCTGCCGAACCGATAAATGCGATGGTAAATTTAGGTCGATTTTTTGACTTTCTCGCAGGGGGAGGAGCGATATGTTCGATTCCCCGCCCAGGCGATACGCTCGGCGACTTACGCAGGACCTGGGCAATTCTCGCAAACCGACCGCGCGAGCCCGAACCACTCCCTGACCCGGATCCCCCACCTGACTCAGACACAGATCGTTGGCGGGATTTTTTGTTGGAGGGGGGAGCTGGAGGATTGAGGCGAGGGTTGAGAGCGGCGGTATACGAGAGGCTAGTGGTACTACTGATACTCGCGGATGAGGGGGTAGGAGGTAGCGTTTGGGTTAGCGCAGGGGTTTGTAGAGCGCGGTGGTCTATGGGAGAATAGGGGGTTGGACTGGAAGCGAGACGAGGGGTGGACAGCGAGCGAGGCTGACCGCCGAGTAAGGCGTGAGCCAGAATCGGCGGGACGGGGGGAATGTCGCCGGCGAATAAATGATTTGGGCAGGATCGGCTGGAGGAGCGTGACCAAGAGACAGTCGGTGCTGGGAATGCGGGCATAGTCGCGGTGGTAGTGATGTAGGCCAAACTATCGATTTCTTCGCTGTCAGATATATAATAGGGTATAGTTCCGTAGCGGAATTCGTCGTCAGTGGTGTCGCTCACTTGAGGGTGACATGGTCGACGGGGCAAGGTGCCGCTCATGGGCTGGCTATCACTCGTTGCGGAGAGATATGCATCGCTACTGTAGATTTTTTCTGGTTTGTCGTCTGCGCGCCCCTTGCCTTTTTCCTGGGCAGTCAACCTTGGCGCGTCCGCTATGAGGATACGTACATCGGGAGCGTCAACAGGCTCCACAAGCGTTTTTGATTCAACATTCTCCGCGTATATCGGGCTCTGAGAGTGCATAAGTTGGAGGCCACCTAGCTGAGATTTAGTGGGTACGCACGTTAGGTTGGCAAATATACACGCGGTCACCACAGAATGCGTTGAGCAGCGTGTTGATGTTGGCACCGCCCCCACTCACTCGCACACCAGGTAGTGTCAACGAACTAGGCGAGAGAAAGGGATCATGAGGGGAGGTGAGGGTGGGTATGCTGGAACTGGGAGCGCTGTGCACGCTCGGTCTTTCCGGCTGAGTACGAATTGGGGGCGGTGGGGTTGGGCGCATAGTGAGCCGGTCGGCTGAGGTAGATCGTCTAAGGTTTGGGGCGTTCAAGAAGGGTACAGAGGGTATTGTGGTTGGAGAATCGATGATCAAAGGGCTTGAGTTGAGTGAGGACACTGCGGTGTGATATGTTGAAACCGGTTTAAAATCCCCAAGCAAAGACTGAACATCCGAGGAGTTGTCCTCCGGCTCGGTGTCGTTGCCGGAGTTACAGTCAATAGTGTCTAAGTTGGTAATGGCGGGAGTGCTTTCTGGAACCGGTATTATCCGGTCTCTGGGATAGGCGCGTGGAAAGGGTGTAGGCATGTGAACATGGATCAATGAAGGCTCTGAAGCATCTTTTGGAGTCTGCGTAACGGAGTCGGTCAGTTAGTTAGTTATATTGCGGACAAGATGTGAACATACTTTGTTGTCGTTAGTCATCCTGGCAACATCCATCATGCATCTGTAAAAGAGTCCGCAGAAAAATTCCGGAAAACCTGGATTATGATTCAAGATATTATTCAGTAGAGTATTGTCGTGAAGAATGGCACTTACGAGATCTTTCACGGTCAACAGCTCATTCTGTCGGCCCGCAGATAAGTGTTGAACTTGTCGAACAAGGCACAGTCACGTGTAACGCGCCAAAGCCAATCTCGCCGGAAGGATCGCCCCCACACCCCTACACCGCCACACCATCACATGGGCCAAGTCTAGGTCCAAAAAGAAGGTCGTAGCTCAATGGGCACGCATTTGGAGGTCAACAACCCGATCTGATCACCTACGAGTATCCCTTCCATATCCACCCACTTGGAACCTGCACGCATTCCACGATACCTTCGACGGAGGACGCAAAATCCACTCCAGACTCATTCAAGTCATATTGGATCATGGATTCTTTGGACAATACTACGTGCGAGATTAGATCCTGGGCGAGGATCACCCATCTTGCCCGTGCGATTACGACACGCTAGAGACGATTAGACAGGTTTTAAGGATAGGGTACGGTAAATGATTCGCGGACTATTATATACGGTTTCAAGATACCATTAATGGGCCTGCCCCTTGAGACAAACGCTCGTACGTCTTTTGATAAGAGAAAACTTATAGGTCGGGAGACTCAGAAATAGGAAACTAATGATGAGAAAGTTATCACGGATACCACCGCACTGAACATGGGAGTAAATTCTCGACCTCAACTGCACTGGCCCCTACACTCTCTCTGTTCCACAAGCGAGCACGGTTACGATAAGAATGCAGCTAAAGTTCAAGGCAATAAACATCATGATTTCAGACTCGAGCACCTTGGAGGCTTGGAGGAAGAAGACGCAGATGAATTAACGCAAGAAAATGGATCACACTGAGTGAAAAACACAAGTTTAGTGAACCATAGTAAGCGCCTTAGCAGACAACAGGTAGGTGAGAATTTCGCTCGAGGACCCGTCTCCCGATAATACTTGGATACTTGTGGCGTCATCAAGGATCCTGTCTACGGATTTTGCCGCACCCGACAGGTGAACAACCCTAGCGCACGCAGCGTGCAGTGCTAGATATCGCGGGTCAGGCAGCGGGAACTCAGGGTGTTTGGATCGAAAAGTCACGGTTGATGGGAGTTCGGGATGATAAACAGGAGAACTTCGGCAAATCTTATATGTGTTCGTGCCCTATCATAGGCGCAGATCAGCAACTGTGATTCATCGTGGCAAATACTGATAACGCACCGAGGTTGATTCGAGCCAGAGATGCAGTGAGTCGAAAGATTTATGATAATCAGATTTCAAGGTCATGATGTTCGCTAACCTATGCATCCCCTTCCCGCTCAACTCCGCAGGTGGCACCTCACCAAAATGGGACAAAACAGTCCAGACTGTAGCGGAAGCATCAAGCTTTACACATAGCTAGTGTTAGTTAGTTCATAGATTCCAAGGCAGATGTACTCACCCTAAAACCGTCTTCCAGACCTTGGTTTACATATTGAGGGAGAATATGACTACACTCAGTTGGGCCCACTTTGATGCCCGGAGTTTTATCAAGTCTTTCTACGTTTTGTTCATAATATGTGCTCTCGGTATAGCCGGACAGCATGCACTTGTAGTCATCCCGAACAAGAGCCTGCATTGAACGTTTTCCTCAGCAAAATGATCGCATCACACCGGGGGGGGGGGGGGGGGACAAACCCGTCTTTTAGCATCACCATGGCTTTTCGGTGCCTCATGAATAGTGTCCAGTATCCGGTCACGATAATCATCAAGAGACGGTCGAGAAGGATGTTCGGTCGATGCTGGTGTAGGCCTATGGAGTGCCATCCGAACTAGCAATATCATGAGCCTGGACAAACAGATAAAGGCGAGATGTGCTCACAGTATGAAAGGAAGTAGATTCGATAGTCATTGCCAAGTCCAAATATTTTCTCGGACGTTGTGCAACGATTGATGCACTCTGCAACGTAAAGTTGCCCCGAGAGTGAAGGTGCGCAGATTAACATCCAACCACAAATCCGAATTTTTTCTGGCTCTTGAGCCTCGAGAGGGAGGAGACGAGAGTAAGCTTCATGAGCAGATTCTGTGAGCGAAGATGGTACGTCGCGAGGGAGTGACTTAGACTGCATTACGATAGTACGGGGTGACCTGAATTCGAGCTGTCTAAGGTTTGCCTGGAACCAAGCCCTGTCGTTTGGCAGCGCTTGGCTTATGATAGCAAACAATCAAACGTCTAAGCGCCTGCCACAGGGCTTGGGACATGGACTTGGGGGTCAGGAATGGCCCACCACGCTTGTAAAAGGATATTCTGATGGTAGTCAACGCAGTTCCCCGGGTCAGATTAACAAAGTTGGCACCGTAGAAATGAGGTCGCGCGCCAGGCAGAAAGACTAGTGAGCGGCAATTTGCAATACTCGCCAGTTGCTCCTCGCCACACCTGCGAGGCCCGTGTCAACTGTTGGATACTCATCCTGGAGCTCTGAAAACTTCTATTCTACGTCTCTGGGGCCTACTGGGTTTCTGAAAAAAAAACTAGCTTGAAGTGCGTGCCACAAACAGAAGTTACACCAGAGGAGCTGGCCACTATGATCACCCGGCCGTCAGGAAAAACCCCCGGCGCAAATTCGCCGTTATTTACCTTTATTTACCCATTTTCCCCATTCGCCAACCCCCCCCTGAAACCGACCGGTATTTACCACCCGGTGTTCCAATTTACCCCCTCATGACGTAAATGTCAGTTCATTGGCTTAGACTGTACGCAAAAGTACATCTATAGGGGGTAAATACACTCCAATAGGCGGTGAATTTTGGCCCCTAAGGGGCACATTGACCCCTCATCCCAGTGAATCTGCTATCCCAACCGTATTTTTCCAATCAATCCACAGGATTTGACACATCAAATGTTTTAGTAGATCATAGTGCTTGTGCTATTCAGTATGTAATGGAGTGAAGTAATATACAGGTGTGTGTAACAACGGCGGGACCAAAGCTACCGGATGACGAAGAGTCAGCGCTGGTCACACAATGCTCCAAACACTCGGCGTGCGCTGGGTCGCCTGGGTGACGGTGCAGGTGGCGGGAAGCGCGGCTGTCATGCTGGGCGCAAGGGCGTGGGTGTTTAGTAGTGTCGCAAGCGTAGGCTGGATGGCCGGGCCTACCAAGCACGGCGGTTAGTATTCGTGCTATGGCGCGCGTACGCACCCGTTATCCTAGCCATTGAGTCGGTAGGGTGGATCGAGGTGGATGGGTGTGTTGGGTGGTGGGGCGTGTATTCAGGGTGTAGACCGGGTGGGTCGTGAGCCCGCACAGGCATGGTGGGTGTTGTACTCCTCGGCGCGAGGGGTAAGGCGCGTACCTACAGATAGGCGAGGCGGCCAGTCAAAGGGAGAATTGTATGTGCGATAGGCTGGTGGCTCACCAGGCGTGGTAGTCGGCACTCGGGGCGTTATGCTCGTGGCACGCGGTCGGCGGTCGGGCATACCCGCCGGTACTGCCACTTTCCCCCCTCCAAAAATCAGGGTAGGCTGGTCATGCTGGCGCGGCCAACAGAAGCACGCACATCGTGTGTCTGGACTAAATACCGGATGTGGGGGCGTGCTCCAAGCAGAGATGGATGTGGCGAAGTCGTGGGGAAAAAAATGGTGAGGGTGACTCGGATGCAGTCAGCCACGAAATAAGTTAGCCGTTGATTGCGAATCAACTCACTGTAGCCATAATACGTTTTCTAAAGCCGATAGCGTGGATAAAAAAACTAGAGATAGTGGCAGCCAGGAGGGGTGTAGCAGCAACGGGTCGGTGAGCTTGATGCCGAGATGTTGTGTGTAGCCGACACACTCTGCTCTCATCGAGTAGCTAAACGGTCGGCGCAGGGTTTGTGTCACGGCAAGCGGGTTTATATGGCAGCCCTTACCGTCCATACCGTCAACCACGACTGTGCGAGAAGGAACCCCTTCGGGGAACGTTAGCAGATAATATAACGTATCAAACACACTTACTAGGTCCACTGGAGTCGTTATCTACTCACTCCCGTAGCGAAAGCGAGGTCAAGAAGAGGTGGGACGAGCTGGCGTCGACCGCTGCGGTGCTGGCTGTGGTGGCGGTCTGCAAGTACATAGGACGGACTAGTTGTGTTGATCAGCAACGCGTCAGCCCTGCGCGCTAAGCGCCGACTCACAGAAACAAAACGGCCCAAGTCAAAAGTACAGAGTCGGCCCTGAACACAAGAGAGGGGCTAAATGAGTAAACCATGGGAGCACAAGAGGGGTTGTGCGAAAGACAACGAATTTACCCACCAGGAGGTAAATCAGCAGTAGTTGCACCGCTTACCCGGACAATCGTGGCCGATTTGGTAACCCCGACGCGTAATGGGATGAAACCGACCCGGTTTACCGGAGATCGGCAAATTAGCTCCGGGGGTTTTTCCTGACGGCCGCCCCGTGGCTCGGACTAGAGCGCCCCGCACGTATCAGATACATACCCCGAAAGCTTGAAATCAATCTTTTCTAGGCTGTGCGCGCTAGAAAGGATGTTATTTTTGTCGCAGGAACCGCCGCGGCAAGTCTCTCGCGTTCATTTTTGTTACTTTTTCTACGACAGACGTTATAATTTGGATCGTATCGCCTCCCAATATCATTGATGATCAAACAGCATCCAACTTTTTGAAGAGGGGACTGAAAGCAGTGGCCGTAAATGCGTCGACAGTATCGGAAAATATGTTAAATTTGGTACGCCTAGCTGCATACATTCATTGAAACACGCATGCACTGCTCTAAATTGAAACTTACCTGAATCATAGAACATCAAAAACGAACAGTATAAAGTCGTTATCTCTTCGCAAAAAGCGTATCAGGTCGGCAAAAAGCTACGCGGAGCGCCCCTCTTGAAGGAGCTAGCCAGTATCCGGCACATCACCGAAGCCCACGCCATCCAGACTTGGGGAGGGCCCGGATCTCACAAGGAAGGCTGTTTCCAACACATTGACGATATATCGTATTCCTTCCTGGCGGCACGAATCGAGACGCCGGTTGTACTGCAAGAACACAAGTGGTAACCAGGACGTGAGAGGAGGGAGGAGTGAAGCTTCCATGCCAACGACGTCGAGTCTAGCATAGGGTTCCTACGGATTCGGTTTACGGATAGGATGCCCGAGCCGGCGTTTGCTGGTATCCGAAACAGAAGACCGTGAGTAGTCACCCGCGAGAAGCGACTCACCAGCCTCGGGAATTGCTAATCAGTGGGGCCAACTAAATCCCACCCCATGGGCGCATTTATATAAGTGTTCAAGTATACGAATCAATCTAGAAATTGATCTCTTAGTTTCAGTTGCATGCATGTCCGAACCGCTTCGTCTGCCTCGCTCGAAAATCAGCCACCCAAGCGTTGTTGTGTCGGCGATGTCGAGCCGGCCAACCATGCTTTAATGTGAGCGTTACAGGAATACACGGATCGAAGGACGCTTGTAAAACTTAATCACGTACGGATGCTTCTAGGCTTTGCGCCAAGCAATCAAAGAAAGATATAGCTTACAACATATCAATCTCGTCAAAATTCTAGGTATCGATTCGGGATGTGGTCGGCATCAGGGTGTAGTGCTAGAGTATTGTACCCAGGGAAGCTTTGTTTTGGTAAGCCTAAGTCAACCCTTTGAGCCAGCAGTTCGTTGAACAGTATCAAAGTACAAGAACAAAATGCAGCAAGACGAAGAGCTATATAGAAAATACGTGGGTAACTATTCTAGCTCTTTCGAACTTCCGAAATAGCCCTAATACTCACTATAGATGGTGCATATACTCAGCGGACTGCAATATCTACATACCCTGATATCACCTATATCACACGGCGACTTGACTCCGGTAGGTATAAACCGCAATTCATCTGATTCTGAGTAATTTTACTTCATCCTTGCTTAGAGTAACATCCTGGTAGACGCTGGAGGTAATCTGAAGCTGACATCGATCAGTCTCAGTCGAATTTCACTCAGTCTGCCGAGTGAGGAGCAGAGAATATTGTTCGAGGGCGGAATTAATTCAGCACGTTACGTGAGCCCAGAGCTACTCCGGGATGAAGCGTGCCCGACCCCGCAGTCCGACATGTGGGCGTTTGGAAACGTCACGTTTTGGGTGAGTCTTAACAGCTATCATCGATGAGTATTTGTTTGGGCCTAGTAACAGATGACTAATTTTCCTGATATTTTTGTTAATAAAGATTCATTCTGGTTTAATACCCTACCCCGAGCACAAGTACAAGATTACAGTGATTGCGCAACTCTACCAAGGGACTCCTCCGAATGGGCCAAATCAACTTGAAAACCTGAAAACACTCGGTGGCATCTCAATCCCCGAGGATATACTCTGGCTAGTAACCGATGGAACCTGGGCATCCATCAGGCGGCGTTAGAATACGGACGTCAGAAATCGATTAAATGCAATATAGTTCTTGCGCGAACTAAAAGTGCAATCAAACATGTCTGAAATATCGGGCGCAACCGCTCGGTGGAGTATCCCTTGTATTCTCCAATCGGCTGTCCAGTTAAACGAAGAAGACGTAGTTAAAGGTGGAAATGCTGATGTATTACGGTAAGCCGGGCCAAATCCGAGTGAAGACGACAACTAACTCAAAAACGATAGCGGAGAAATGTTTATGGATGGAAAACCTCCTCCGATTCCGGTATTTGTTTAGCCACCAGTTCAAGGCATCGAGTGTAATATAACTTCGTCTGCAAAATGAAATTTTCTCAGCGAGAACTCCGCCCGTGGTGAGTGCTCGCTTAACTCGCGGAGCGCTGGGTGAGTACGTGACTATTTCTCACGAGCCTGTTAACCAGTCGCTTGGCGCTCGCGAGCCTCACGAGCACCTCTATGTAACTTGCGAGCCCCACGAGCATCCCTATGCAGTTCACGAGCCCCATGAGCGTTTCTAGATCGGGTTCATGAGCCCAACTAGGCTGCTCATTTAGGCTCACGAGTCTCGCGGAGCGTTGGAATTTGTATATACTAAACATAATTTGATATATATGTTGTTTGCGCGAACACAATAACGGCATATATATATATATTAGGCTACGTGGGCATCGTACAAGTAGTCGCGTTTCATGTAGCATCAGTAGCCAGGTGAGCTGATGAACACGGGCAAGTACACAACTTATAACGAAATATCCTGTACAAAACCGAACATCGCAACCCTCGGTGAGCCCGTTGGGTGTTGGTAAAATACGCTGTGAGCGACGAATCAAGCTCAAACGAAGGAAAGCGATACTTACAGTGCGCCGAAGAAGTACCAAATCGGAGGAACAGAGGAGCTAGTAGTTGTGATACACGGGATCAAGTCAGTTCAAGTACAAACGTCAGTAACCGCGGCTGCCACAGTAAATCATTGTAAAGTACATACCTGTTGGATATGAGCGAGAACTGTCGTCTATGTCATGATTAGTGTAAGGTTGCGAGGTGGCTCTCACCATCTGTTCGAGCGCAAGCAACGGGGAGGGGAGCAAGTCACAGTTAAAGAGCGTTGGGCGAGGAGCACGAGTATTACATACCTCGTGTATCTGCATCGCCGGGCGTAACTCGGGCTTGAAGCTAATCGCTCCATATCTGCGCTGCGGATTGACGATCGATCGACCTAGATTGGATATTACAATCGCGTTCACCCGTTCCACGGCGTAGCTCAAGCTCCAAAGACAGTTGGGGCGTGTAAGTTATATATCCAAGCGCTTTGACTCACGTACATGAACTTACTTCGCCCCTTTGACTAGCCCCCGCCTCTCCGGTCAGGTTCATTTGAAGCCCACACGGCCAAGAGGCTGTCTCAGGTGACGTACGAATACCATACTGTACTGTTAGCTTAACGTGGATCGAACCTCCCGTGCCCACCCGTTCAAAACAGCCTCGTAGGCTCGACAGTTCACTCCTTGACGTGTCATATTGCTTGTTAACATCGCCCGACTTGTTTTCAACGTTGACTGTTCGCTTTTCCCAGGTATGTGCCAGGTACAGTATGCGCAGCGCTGTCTACTGACATAAATACCGATATAGTTTATTGTGTTACCGCCCAACATTTAACTCGCGCCAATACTGTCTTCAGATGTAATTTATACAAGTTTGTGATACAAATCCAGTACCATTATATGATTTAGTGCTCAACAATCGAATAAGATACATGCTACATATATGTCTAGTAATATTACTAAATCGGGACTGTGCTTGTGGGACACATAGGGGAGCTCGCGAAGCTCGTGAGCACAATGCGGGCGCTCATGAGGCTCGTGAGCACGGATGGGGGACTGATGAGGCAAGATGAGCGACCATAATAAGCCGTTGGGAGCCCGGTTGCCATATGTAAGATGATTGTGATTGATTAGGAGCTGATCCAGTATGGTCAGCGAGCACTCATATTCAGGGGGGGTGGCTCGTCCGCTCGGGCAGGTTTTGAGCGCTCGTGAGCGCCCGGGGAGAAAAACCAATTTTGCAGATGTTCGTAGGTCGCGATCAAAAGAATTCGTATCCAATTATATGGCGAAGCAACTCAATCACTTGTTGAAAAAGTACAGCGTGTAAGGCTTAGTATACTTGGGTATCCGTTTTTGCCAAACGTAGTTACAGGATCTTACCCGAGAACTGCGAATATGGAGTAACTTGCAGAAGCTCCCCACTCCGCATCCCAATCTACTTCCCTTACTTGGCGTAATTAAAACCTCTAATGGGCTGCTAGAATCTGTGAGCGAGTATTGCATGGGAACTCTTGCATCGGTGAGCAAACAGCATTTTGTCTTTTGCTTGATGATATGCCCACTCCCGGTAGTACCTTCCGAGCCCTAGCATCCAGTCACAGCGCATACAACTAGTGTGTAGTTATCCTAGTCATGCGTGCACTTCTAACCAGCGGGCTCGTCCAGATGCTAGACACATTGAAAGGACTTACTCACATGCACAAGCTTTCAATTATACACGGCGACCTGAAGTCTGTGCGTGTTATTCCATATTTGCTAACTGTTGGCCACCTGGATTCAACTCCGCCAGGTCAATGTGCTCGTGACGGAAAGTGGCATTGCTAAGATTTGTGACTTCGGTCATTCTCGGTATTCCGAGGACATCCACGAGGACCAATTTGGTACCTCAGACGCCTCTTCAAAATTCCAGGCGACCCCGCGTTATATGTGTCCCGAGTTCTTTCATTCCAAAATGGCCAAACCAACTGTCTTCTCCGGTATGTGGCCTTTTGGATGCTTAGCGCTTGAGCTGCGCCAACAGTTCGTGAACCCACTAGTAGCTTGATAACCGTCACACCTTCGATTCTAGATTCTTTCTCAACTTCAGCCATACCACACCATCGGAAACGATTACGACGTTCCAAAAGCGATACAAAGCGGAGTCGTTCCAAGTGTCAAACCGGAGTATCCGAACGCTGCCGGTTGTTTGAACGACGTTCTATGGGGCGTGATGAAGCAATGCTGGGTTATTCAACCCTCCTTGCGACCTGCTTCAAACGTGATGCTTGAATCAATATATAACCCCATGGCGCGGGGACTGATCAACCCATCGGCAGCCACCCCTGAGCACCCGGGTTAGCCATGGACGATGAACTGGTTCCGCTACCTCCAGGGATAAAAGACTTTGCGAGTGAATCAGCCAGTCTTAGAAAAGAATTGGCCTTAGAGGGGAAATTTGTAAATATTTGGTCGTGAGTACTCTTCTTTCGATATCAAGATATCTGCATGAGCGGTCTCAGCCTGGGATGGTCGAGAGGGATTTGGAGGTAGGCGCTCGCAGCTAGGTTCTGGAGCAAAGACGAAAATATTGACCAAAAAAGAGGGGAATACGACGGGCGCGCTACTCGAACAACATACATCACTTTATGGTGCTGGAAGTAGGTGTATGCGCCCTCTCTCAATCTCATGTTTCTACAATAAATTATACTCCATAGGACCACCTTATCTCAAGGCCGCTTCCGATCTAGCCTTGATGTGAGTTAGACGACTGCAGATTCAATCAATTATTAATATACTCTCATCCGGCGGGTTGTTGTCAAAGGCGTCCAATTCACACCGAAGAATAGTACTACATACGCCGCCCGCCAGGTGAGTTTGATACTCTCTAGACTCAGATACCAATAGCCACTCAATTTCAGTCAATCTGGCATGAGCACTTACTCCTGTAACAACTACAACATGAAAATATTTGCCCTCTCCTCGGGTTCGACCAGCATTATATGTAATTTGCAGGCGTTCCTGGGATTGTCCTAGAATATCATCCCAATGGAACACTCCAAGAGGTACTTACCGAGACTTGAGGTCGGCTGGCGTAGAGCTGATCATGCATTTCAGAGTAGTACTACACTCAAAGGTTTTATGAACTCGATTCACAAGATAAGAAGAGTTTAGTACGTGCTGCTAGAGGTTTCTTGAGAATGTTCACATATGGATCGCTCTCATAAATTACCTTGTATAGGTCAAAGACCTCTGCAAAGCCCTGCATTACCTCCACTACGAACTCCCTCAAGGCTTTACCGTCCACGGAAACCTCTCAACCACCGGACTTCACCCCGGTTTGGTATGAGACAAGACGGGAAGAAGAGGTGGAGGAAAGGTGTAGATTAGCATCGGAAAGCATAATAAATATATCATACATACCTTCTCGGAAAGTAACAAGTTGGGCAAGAGCCGGCGCCGGATGTCGGGGCGTGTTTATATCTTGTTAAGGCTATTCGGTTCCTCGGAGCACTCTGGATAACCATTTCCGGGTCATGTATAGTACTTTTTGATTATCAATCGTCTATATATGGCTACATTGATTTGCGTCGATCCTTCGACGCCAGATTTGGCGGTACATGCGCCAGTCTTAGTGACCGACGCGTACCGCGTTATTTGGCTCTGTCGGCCCCAAGGTGAGCTCGCGTTTCTCACATATACCCGCAACTCACCTTCTCTTGCTTTCCACCACCCCTTCTTTCCCCGCTCACCATGTCCGACCCGCTGCCCCCGAAAAAGAAACAGAGGGTCGCCCCTCCTTGCCCTCCTCGGGCTTCCGCCGGGGTAATCGCTGCCTCGCGCGTTGACCATTCGCGCTCGCACAGCGTTCCGAACGTCGCGTCAGGCGTTGTCGTTCCGTCTAGCCAAGGTAAGTTTCAATCGATGTATGCGCTTTTTTTCGAATATCTTACCTTTTCCAAGTCGTTCGGGCGTCCTCGGTTTATCCCACGCCTGCGCAAACGGTGCGGAAAGCGACCAACGAGCCGAAAGCGACGGATTTGGGTGCGAAGCCGGCACTTCCTGCTCTGAACTTCGAAGCCGGTAAGTTAATCGTTAGTCTTGAATAAAAGAGAGGTACTCATCTAGTTCTAGCTGTGCCGCAACCCCGTGCAGAAGAGATTGTTTTGGGATCCAGTAGTGACGAGGAGGACGATGATGAGTCGGAAGGTTAGTAATGGGACACGAATTATTCGAATTAAAACTTACTTCATCCTTAGAGAGCGAAGAGGAAAGGGCGGCGGGCGATGCGTCGAGCGACGAGTACGAAGACAGTGGGAACAGTGAGGATGGCGAGCAAATTGGCAAGGGCCGTGATGGCGAGGATGATGAGGTAGAGCTTGTGATCCACGGTGAGTTAACAAAACGCAGACAAACCATAAGTAACTTACCCCATGTATTAGTTCCCGCGCATATCAAGACGCCAGCCGAAATTAACGAATACGCCGCCCAAGTTCAAGCCGAATACTCGAAGACCGGGAAGTTGCCATCCAAACCGAAGAAACAGGCGCCGGCGCCGGCTAAACCAGTTGTTTCTCAACCCGCGCCCGGTCGTGCGTCGAAGGGAAAGGCGAGGGCAGTGTTGAAGGTCGAGGAGGAGGATGTGAAGATGGAGGAGGGGGAGGAAGTTGGCGTGAAGGTTGAGGAGGATATGAAGATAAAGGTGGAGTTGAGTGAGATGACCGACGTGCAGAGAAATATAGTCCGCGTAAGTACTTTTTGTTTCAAAAGTTAGCATTTACTCACCTTGAGCTTAAAGAACTACACGCTAAAATCCTTCCTGAGCATGTGCGGCCTCAAGCACGCGCACGAGGCGGGATCCATCGTCCCCCGATACGACGAAGCTACTGGCGATCCGATATATATGATCAACAAGCAGCTCTTCCCCCACTTTGACCAGAGCTTCGACGATAACTTTGCGGCCTGTAGCACGGCTTTCTACGAGGTCATTTGGGACCCTTCGCGCCTCAAAGCGAACAAAAACTTCTTGAACAGCGTTCCCCTCGAGGTCTTTGGCAAGGCTTTAGAGACCGGGGTGTTTGCGACGATGCGGGATGCGTGGAAGCGGAACAAGGATGGGAAAGGGGAGGAGGCTAGAGTTAAAAAAAATCAGATCTCGCGCCGCGCGCTCCGGAAGAATGCCGTGAGTTTTTATTTTATTTTATTTTATACTCGCGACTCACCTTGTAGCAGAAAGCCGATCGCCGCGGCAAGGTTCTTGACAAGTCCAAGCTCGACCGTGTCCATTTTGAAGCATTGGTTGATGCCGCAAACCAATCGTCCGAGTACTCGGACCCGGAAGACAAGGCTTTATGCATCGTGCAGGAGCCGGCGTATCGTACGGAGAATGTGAGTAGGGATCTAGCTAGTAGAATAGAGGACTCATTGTCTTGTAGGTTATCAAATTGTTGGCCGCGTTCGACGTTGGGTTTAAGGCTGGGAAGAAGAAGGCGGGTAATCAGCAATTTACGAAGTTTAAATACCAACCCGTCAACGTACCGGTATCTAAACCTAAGAAAGATGGGCTAAGATACCCGGAGTGGGGGATCGACAGCGTGTGGGCGGAGGAGAATCCGAGAGAGGCACGTACCTCGCGCCCGCATATCGACAACCGCGCCAAAGTGATGCCGCAGGAGGATGCGGTTGCCGACTTCCTTTTCGAGAACAAGCCCGACCCCCGCGATTACATCCTCCACGACCTGGAGGATCTGGAGCCAATTCCTCCCCCTCCTCCTCCTCCTCCGCCTGTTTCTGCTCGCCCTCGACCGGTCCCTCGCACTGCAACTCCCATGCCCGCTCCGGATCCTGCCCCGGCACCCATCCTAGCTGCAGCTCCCATCCCGGCTCCGGCTCCCATCCCAGCTCCCATCCCTGCCCCCAATCCGGCTCCCCTTGTTGCCGTTGCCGTTGCCCCTATCCCTGAACCCGAACCCGAACCCGAGCCGACTACTGTACCCAAAGCTCCCGAGGCCGAACCAGAGCCTGAACCAGCCCGGCCACCCAAGCGCAACAAGAAGGAATCACAAAGGGCGATCGAGGCAGAGGAAGCAGAGGTGGCAGAGGCGGCAGAGGCGGCAGAGGCGGCAGAGGCGGCAGAGGCGGCAGAGGCGGCAAAGGTGGCAGAGGCGGCAAAGGAGGTGGAAGGGAAGAAGGACAAAGGGAAAAAATCAAAGAAAAAGAGTGGGAAAAAGGGGAAGCGGGGCGAAAGTAGCTCGATGCCAGAGGTCGAGGCGTCTGTTGCGGTTCCACCGCAAGTGAAGAAACCGACGATCAAGCTCATACTGAAGGGCCCCTGTGGAACTTAAATTGGTGCGCACCTGGAGCCTTTACACACTTATACCCAGTCGTATCCCCGTTTTTCTCCTCTCTCGCCTTGAACTGTCCCACCTATGTTTGTCTCAATTATTATTCGTTTCATTTCGTTTCGTCTATGTTTGTCTCGGCTTCTGAATTATTCAGTACTCGCGCTGGAACGCTTTATTATTCATCGTCGCTTCTGTACAAAAGAAAAAAAAAGGATGGAATGAATTAATGGACTAAACGGGTTGTTAAAATATGTAGATTACAAGTAATAAGAACGAACGTACCCTGTGATCAGCGAGAGCAGTTCAATTATCATGTCCTGGGGGTTCAGTCTAGTCGAAGAAAATATATGTAAGTCAAACAACAATTGTTAAGTATACCACTCACCCGCGGGCGTCCAACCGTCAACCAATAATGACCGTAAGTCATCTTGATATCAGTAAGAATGAAATTGCCGGTAAAAACGTTCAAGGGTACAGCTTCGACGGGATGGAGAGCATTATACTCCCAATGATCAATGCGCATCATATTGGCCCTAGAAAGCGTGTTAGGTAGATAAATGGAAAAAAGCGGTGCGGACATACCAGTATCTCCAAAGAAATACCGGGTCTCGGGCAGGCACAACGAATCGTTGGACCATAGCTGCGGCAAACGTATGTTGCCTACCTTCCACCTGCACGGTGATTTCGTAAATCCCTTTGATTAGAACGGGGGTCCGACCATGGATATATCCATAACGCGTGTTCTTGCCGTGGGAGTGCAAGGCGGACCCATAACGAATCCCGTATCGGCGGAAGTAGGGATACGAGAAAGTTTCTCCCTTCCGCGGGATGTGAATCCCACCCTCTGGTCGAATTCCAGGGCCGTAGAATTGATAACGAACGAATGGATTATGGTTGTTAAGAAAGCGGATAAAAAGAGCGTAGTGTGGTTCATGGTCTGGGGCATAGAAATCGGTGCGCGCACATGTAGGGGCCATTTGGATATGTTCTGAGGAATGAATTAGCAATGTTAAAGAAACATACTACGAGTTACTCACCTTGGCCGTGGAAGGGAGCTTCACCCGCAAGCACGGCATCAAGCATCCCACGCTCGGCCTCGTGCTCTGGCGCGTTTCGCGTCATGTCAAGCAAGGCGGCAGTTGTCGCGATGTCATCGACAGTGGGATTCTGGATAGCCTGTAGAAGTTTCACCTATGTTATGTTATGACATAGTAAGTGCGAGCTGAAAGCGTATGCGAAGAGACTTACATAACGGAAGATATTGGCCCGACGCAGAAAACCTTTCATCATCGTCGTCTCTAAAACACCTTTACCGTGTCCATTAGTGTTAACACCCATCGCGACCCGGTTCATGCGCTCGAAATCATTGGTTGATGTATTTGCCGCGTTGCCGAATGCTGTAAGCGTATCGCCGATGTGGGTAGTGGTGTGGAAGCTGGGGACAAGATGGACGTTCATGCGTGTAAACGATATACCGACAAGCTCCAGGAGGGCCGTGGCATCTGAAATCCCTTGACGGGTGATACGATATCGAGAAATGTGATTATATGCGACACAGTAGCGCATGACGTTGTGGAAGTAGTCGCGGGGGTTGCGTCTGCAAAATGAGTTTTTCTCAATGAGAACCGAGCCCGTGGTGAATGCTCGTTTAACGCCACGGAGCACTCGATGGGTATGTAACCTGTTCTCACGATTCATCATTGACTACTGTGGCGCTCATGATGCTCATAAGAACCTCGATTGGGCTCATGAGCCTCTTGAGCGTTCCTATATCGGGCTCATGAGCCTCATGAGTCCGAAGTAGGTTGCTCATTTGAGCTCAAAGGTCTGAAACCGGGGCTCACAAGTCTCATTGAGCTCGTGGCTCTTATGTACTGAATATATTCCGAGGTGGCCGTTGTCTTCTTGCACACGAATAGCGAGAAATTTTTGTGTCATTACATGTAAATACATAAGTGTGATACAACGAAACATCGCTCGTACGACACTGGTATGCTGCCGAAGACTGGCACGCCATAGAGAGACCCGCCCCTTCGACGCAACCAAACACTTCGTTAGTCATAAAGCAGCGAGCTACAGGCGACATATTAGCACTCACGTACTGCGGGCGTTGTGTTTGGGTGGTTCTCGTGGATGACGAGCGGGTAGTGCGACGGCGCGTCGAGGAAATCAAGATCAGTGAGATGGGCGAGTAAGTTAACAAATCAACGGATATTAAACTTACCTATCGTGCACAAAACATCGCTCCGGTATAGTAATTTACCAATGACACTATGAATTTTGCACGAGTTTTGCTACGCGCCTGTAGTCATGCGTGGGGAGAGGTTCGAGGGGACAAGGAAGAGGGCAAGTCAAGTGCACTCGTAGATACGCACCTGTCTCGCCGGGCGTAACACGGCCACGAGGCCAATCGCTCCGATATCAGCGGTTCGGATTGATGCGATAGCCTCGTTTTGGATACGAGACCTGCGGTGTTCTCTGACATTCTACGACCCACGACGTATTTCGAGCCCCATTGATGGCTCGAGGTTCGCCCTTATCATCTTCGACGATCCCCTTCCTCGCCCTCACTCCAAACCAATCATCCATACCCCTCTCCGGTCCACAATGCCGCTGTATCTCATTCAACTTCAAGGCCCGTAAGACAAGTTAACCATCGGCCAACTGGTACGCCGTCTGCTCGTTTCAACGTTACGGCTAACAGTATTACAACACCCGCTTACTCGCCCTGTCCCGCAACCACAATCATTTTCGCGGTACGTATCCTTAAACATAGTCGAGTAGTAGCACTGACACGTTTCTTTTGTACACATACGAGCAAGGTTCAATCCGCATAGCACAAATTGTGTCGGAAAGCTCGATGTACGTCCCTTGTTCCCTTTGCCAATGCATTGTCGACTAAACTCACATTTATTTCGCAGTGCTTCGAAGCAGGTTTGTACTTACTAGCGGCTCGGTCTCGTATCTGTCATGTTTTGTAAATACGTACACAACACTATATATAAACGTTACGCTCGCATATGAGTTTGGCAAGGCGGCGGATAAAAATGGAAATTCTATCAGTTTCCAAATTCGGGCATCGCTCATGAGCCTCATGAGGCTCTACGGGGGGCTCGCAGAGCTCATGAGCACGCCAGGGGCTCATGAGCCTCATGAGCACGAAAGGTGTACTCACGGGGGTTAATTAGACATCATACCGGGCTATTCGAAGCCCCACAGCCACGCGTGGCACGATCATGATCGATCACGAAGCTAAGATAAGATGGTCGGTGAGTGCCTAAGATAAGGGGGGGGTGGCTCACGCGCTTAGGCGGGTTTTGAGCACTCATGAGCACCCAAGGGGATTTTTTGTTTTTGCAGATGTGCGCGACGACGCGCAGTCTTCGATATCAGGAATGTTATCGAGATCCCCACCGTCCGCGTCATGGGCGTTACGACGTCTTTGAAGGAGGAGGCGAGCATTCGCATTTTGGGCCTTGCGATGCTTTGTGGTTCGGCCACCTCGAGGGATATCACCATCTGGGATGGTGTCGCCTATTCGCCATGCTTCAAAAAGCGCTATTGGCAGGATCTGTAGCATGTTTCGCCAGCCCTCGGCGGTCATGTTAGACTTCATTCCCGATATCTAAGTAGGCCCAATAAGACAAATAAATAAAGCAAAAAAGAGGACTCACCTTTGTTGGTAAACGGCTACATTCGGCTGGAAAAAAAGTTCGCCCAAGCAGGGCATCAAACCGCCCTTCGGGGGTTTCAGCCTCAGGTTGTCGAAAGTACCGCTTCCGTAGCATACCGGGCTTGTATATGATGTCGCGTACAAGGGCTGGTGTGGTGCCGTGGTCGAATAAATGCATGACATCGAGGGAGCAATCGAGGATGGCATAAAACGCGGGAAGGCGATCGAATTCGACAAAGACCGTCCCATTCCGCTGCCTTATCGCCTCACGCTCATCTTCAGGCGCACGAAACCATTTGAACTTGGACTGGAGGTGCTCGTGGGCGTCCCGATACACGTATCCTATGCAAACGTATTAGATTACTACGCGCATATGCCTTGTTACACTCACCCGCAGATATGTAGCCACGCTCGAGCGAGAGATAACATTGCCTCATTTTGCAGAAGAGGCAATGATTATGCTCTGAAGCGACTCCCACATGTCCAGTGCACTTGATGCGCGCAATCCAGTCAAGGATTAGGGCCGAAAGTTTTGCGTACATGAGGCACCTCTCGATGCGACCGGTTCGATGATTGAAGACGGGTAACTCAACTCCTACGTATCGGGTAAGCAAGAGAAATTGCAAAAAAAAAAAGGAAACATACCATTTGCGAGTTTAATTAAATCATCAACCAGCGGTTCCAGCATTTGGTTGAGCGCGTATCCCTTTGGCTCCTTCGGCCCGGGGATCATGATTGCAAGTATGGTATTTTCGATGAGCGTACGCAGGTGTGGAGGGAAGTTATTGACGACGATATAAACACCGTTGACCGAATAGCTACCTCCTTTTGAGAACTTATTGCGAAAGGCCCGAAATCTAAGCATATGCTACGTCAGCATCTAGTCCGGCAGTTAAATGATTACTTACCCATCCATATTCATACTTAAACTTAAACCGAGGCGCATCCGCGACAGAGAAAGCGCTCCCTCGCCTGTCGGCTCGTCCACAAGCACCTGGCCATCGAGCGGCCGGCACAATCCCGTCGCCTCGGTCCTCCATTTCCAGCCTTCACTTATCGCACCAAAAGGCTGGGCATCCCCCATCGCGTCGAACCAGTCTTGAGCTGCAAGTGGCGGCGGGACGTTTTCATTGTCACGCCTGTCCACATCAACGGCCTCATCGTCTGGTCCTCACCATGACTGCATCGATTCTGGTACGCCATGGCGAGAGAGGAGGCGACCGAGGGCGTCGGGAAGTGAATTATAAGGGACGGTTTTTGTAGGGGTACGTTTTCGAGTACCGTCGGCCAGGGTCGTTTGAGTGTAGAGAACGCCGGAGCAGCGAGGGTCAGCAATGTGTTGGATGCAGCGAGGGTTGGGAAGGGTATTAATCTGCTCCAAGGTATATCGTTTGCCGCAGGTTTCAATCGAGCAAGTAGCGTATACGGTGATGGATTCTGAGAAATCCATCCCGATTCGCCGTTCGAGAGATCGGAGCGTGAGCGGCATATTGTCGATCTGAGCGATGAGTTCTGGGGGAAACCCGCCGAATTGCGCGGCTGCGCGTAGGGTGAGCTGATGTGAACTTAAAACCGCCTGGATGGTATCATGCGTCGCTTGCCCAAACGCGTACAGTGCCCAGATCCGGAGATAGGTGTTTCGGAGCATAGAGTGCTCGTCTCCCGCCACGGCCGGTCCATCCCAATCATCTGGTGCGCCTTCGCCATCGGGGGGAACCCGGATTTCCGGACCTGCCTCGTCACCTTCGTCATCTCCATTGCCTCCATCTCCATTGCCTCCACCTCCACCTCCACCATCCCCGTCATCTTCATCATGTTCGCTACCCTCATCATCATTGCCGTTCCCATCCCCTCCATCCCCTCCGTCTCCTCCGCCGATGTTGGCTCCCCCACGTAACCGGAGCGGGGGCGGCTGGGCAATGTCTCGGTCCAAGCGGAGGCGCTCGCCGAAGAGGCAAGCGTCTGCTTCGGGGTCACCAGGGAGCAGGAGAGGATCACCCTCATTGTCTGAGGGCGTGGTCGACCGGGAGCATGAGGTCGAGGGTGATCGTCTACGACACGCGCGGGGAACCGGAGGGGGGATCGGCGAGTTCTGGGGGGACGGAAAGGGAGACCAAGAGCCGGTAGAGTCGACGCCAGAGCCTGAAGCAAAGCCAGACTGAGAATTTGATGAAGATCCAGGCTGAGTTCGAGTAGGAGAATGAGCAAGAGTTCGAGGCCCAGGGCTTATAGACTTGGATGATGACCGAGTTCTAGAGCGTCCGCGAGCTTGCGGAGGGGTCGATGCAAACAGAGGGTTAAATTCGTTCAACTCTTCACAGTTTTTGTCAATCGGAGAAAGACTAGGGGGATTGCGGGGTCTGGAGGGGCCGGGGATGGGGGCAGGTTGGGGTCGCGCGCCGGGATGTTGGCCATTTAATCGCCGGTGTTTGTTCACAGTAGAATAATGATATCCGGTGCCAGATCCAAAGCAGAGTTTACAGTCACAGATTTCGAAGTCTAGAGTTGGATCGAGAACGCGAGAAA
Source organism: Ceratobasidium sp. 428 (assembly GCA_019623705.1). Classification (NCBI taxonomy): domain Eukaryota; kingdom Fungi; phylum Basidiomycota; class Agaricomycetes; order Cantharellales; family Ceratobasidiaceae; genus Ceratobasidium; species Ceratobasidium sp. 428. The sequence continues at coordinate 24,772 of WSTJ01000102.1, forward strand.
TCGATTTCTTGCCCTAAAATGGTGATTTAATTTTTCTTCAAACGCGCGTGCTCTGTTTGTACTCACCTTTCGAGAAGTTTCGAGCGCTTTCTGGAGCTCTTCAGCGCTCTGCATGTCGGGAAATGGGGCGTGGGAGGGGGCGGAGCCGGATAGGGGCTCGGCGCGGTGGTGGTTAAGTCGAAGTCGCGCGACTTAGACGCGTCTCTGATCAACAGAGGATTTGAAATTTAGGCGTCAATCGCCCTGGCGATCGAATTCCTATTTTAAGTCTAATCTGACCCTGGTCAGGGCACATCTTATCGACTGCCAGACCGACGAGGTGGGCGCATCTTATCTATTGCATAACTGTTACATCTTTGTTGCTGGTTGTTCCCTGGTTTTGTCCTCGCTCTTCGCTTATTCCCACGTCCAGCCCTATACCAAACCGGGGTGAAGTCCGGTGAACGGTGCACACCCCTCTTCCCTCATCCATCTTGAAAAACTCATGATTCACCATCCAGGACACGGTTCTCGTTGACACCCAAGGCGACATTAAACTCGCCAACTTTAAGTTCGCATGCCAATACGCACACGCCGATAACATCCTCGAAGCACCAGTCATATTCGCTCCTCCGATCGCGCCACCCCCATCTCGCTGGCGCGCACCCGAGTTTTTCGAAGATCCATTGGATACTTGGTCAAATCCTACGCTGTTTACGGATATGTTGGCGGTTGGATGTTTGATTATCGCCGTAAGCTCCGCATAAATCCCATCTTGGTTCATTGGGCTGAAACCTCGTTATCCATCATCCAAGGTTTGGTAGATTGCGACTCGACTGTAGGCAAGCCCGCATTATGATCGGATTTTGACGGCGCGTCTGGCAGAACTAGTGGAAGCGATGAACGTGTAGCTCATAACAATAGGAGCTTGTAGAAAACGAATACACGTGTGTTGACAGGAACGGTTTAGTGGCGAGACTGATACGCTGTAGTGGAGGTCCAGGATCCAAACTCTCGAAATTGTCTTTCCGGTCCTGTAAGGGGTACTCGGTCTTAGAGCTGTGGGCGCATTTAGGTACTCTAAGCATAATGGTATTTTACGATATTTTTCCTGCCGAGGTTAGCTGAGAAATGGTGAATTTACCCGCTCGTGTCTGGAGTCGCCTGGCCGCCGCTCTGCCGATGCCGCCACGGTACCACCGGGCCGGGGCTACCATTACATATGTAACATCGCTAGCCACTTGCCACGTCAACCACCCCAACCACACCAGATTGCTCGCTTCTATCCAACTCGTAGTAGACCGTAGATAATAGTTTGAATATATTCATTCACCAATATATTTGAATATTATCCAAGAAATACAAACCAAACAAACCAAGAAATACATGCCAAACCAACCACCAAAAAAAAAGACACAACAGACTCGTTACGACAGCGTAGTATAAATATCTATAATACCGCGACTCGAGGTGTCTTTAGTGGTTCGAGGCAAGGCTGAACAATACAGGATAGGAGAAATATCAACCAAGAAATACAGACTCTGGAGGTTGAAAAGAATTGAGACGGATTCTCCTTGAGAGGTGTATGACGATCACGACGCGAAAAGACTACGAGATGAAAGAAAAGAGAAGTCTCCCAGTGAAAAGAGTGGACACGATCATGCCCGGAGAAATAAAGGAAAAAAAAAGAGCAAGAAAAAACAATTACGGCGCACCAGAAGAGCTCTACATCCACACCAAACTTCTAACCATCCCCTAACCGTCCTACTCTCCTTTCTAGTCTACGCCGTCTACCCCCGTCTAGCAGTCGTAACACCAGTAACATAAACAATTCCTACCCTCTGATGCGCCCTCCACCCCTCCTTTTCCAAAAGCTTCATAACTGCCGGGGCAATGACCGGAACATTCCCCTTGGAATGTCGTCCTTGACCCGTGATAATTTGAAGCGGCGTGCTAAGTGTGGCTCCTAATTTCATAGTAACACCACAGTTCACTCGTTTTTTTCCCAACGCTGTCCCGGCGGGATGGGGTGGGATGGGACGGGACACGGCCGGATAACCACGGGATCCGGCAGGATGATAGCCGCCGCGACCAAAGTATTTCAAATTGGATGGCGATCCTCCTGAGAGTATTGGATGCGTGACAGTTAGTAGCGGTTTGGTCATTTATGTGTTGGAATTTAACCTGGTTGATCACTAGACGCGAACGTACCTGCCACCCGACACTCCTCTACGCGAGGAGAACCCGCAGAATGAGTATGCTAAAGTACTAAGAAATTTAAGAGACGAGTCGCAACTTGAGGAGCGCTCGTCTACACCGAGTCACACATGGGGCGCGAGACCTTCACGCATACATGAGCTTGCCAACAAGGTGTAGAAACCAAATTTTTATATATTAAAATGTGTAGAACGAGTATGTACAAAAGAGTGTGAGTATTAGAGTAAAGATGGGGTACATAGGGGTGCGCGAGCACCCTTATTCATGCCCTACAAAACTCGTCAAGTCATTCGTGCTTATTCCTCGTAGTTCTTGTTCTTTCCCTCGTCTGCAACTGTTAGCTATGGATCTCGACAACTAAGCAACACCTCCAGGTGCTATGGACGCGCTCTCCGATGACACCGACCCTGGAATCGATGCTGACAACCAACAAACGCCTACGGGAAGGGTCGCTTAAGCCCGAAAGGCGTATCTGAAGACCTATAGAATTCTTGCTTATATGAATACGCTTGGCGTGCGTCTGGATGAGATTCTGAGTGCTGGTCGATATGAAAATTAATAACTGTTCACCACAGCGCTTTGGGCACTCTGGACGTCATCTTCGGACTAGCCCACACTTCATGGGCATCCTGGATCCATTCCACATGTCCTCTCGGCTTTCAAGCAAGGGGAAGCGTGATCCAGGCATTTCAGGACCTCTGGAACTCTGGGCTCTGCTGGTTTTTCGGCGCATCTTTTGCCACGAGCTCTCGAACTTTTCAGACATGATGCAATGCGACGTCGAGAAGAATCTCAATAAAAAAAAAAACCTGAAATATTGAACGTTCGAGTTGATTCTGGATGAAGTTGAAAGGAGATGTCTTCTGCTGTTCGACGCTTTGGCAACAGTTTGCGAGAGAGCGCGGCAGGATAGAGAGCGGAAATCAGATCGGGGTTGAGGATTGATGGTGTATGCACCTGGTCTACTGATGATTTATGTATCTCTCTCACTCAGTGCATTGTCAGATTTATCTCTGTATTCTTGTTCCAGGTGCTTATCCACGTTCTCGCTCGAGTCCAAGACGCGTTGATGTTCTGTTCGCGTGTGCCTCGCTCCAGCCGTTGGGCTTACGTTCGCGTCAAATCCGGCGTTAGGAAATTAATCATGAGCCTCACGCTGAATAAATCTGCGTCTCAATGTATGGTGAGTACAACGCTACTTCATTGGCAGTTGATAACTCACCATAGTTAATGCCTCGGTGCATATAAGAGTTTTGAAGATTCCCCATTTAGACCCTTCCTGGAAGATACGCTCACGAAGGTTTGTTTGGTAGGCATGATGGGGCGGGATCTGGCCGTCGACTAAAGGGTCAATGTGCTTGCACAATGAGTCGACATAGACGAGTGTTTCCGTCAGGCCGGTCTTGGGGGCGCATTGGTTTATCTCATCAACCATAGACTCAGCGCCTTTAGACAATGAACCGAGTGAATAACGTTTGAGCGATGGCTCCCAAGGGTGAGCTTGAAGGGATTGTCACGGAAAGAGAGTATCTCCTTAGCCTGCGCCTGTCTTATTTGCCGCTGTCGTCACCACGAGCACAGGGGTATTGGGAGGTAGTAGTCGGCGTAGCTAACTCCAGTTGTTGCGTACGCGAGCCAAAAGCCCGTCTCCCCCTAGTTCACATGCAGCATCTAGCTGCTATAGATACACCAAGTACCCATAAATATCTCAGTCGTCTCGATAAGCCACTTTTGAAGTGTCGAAACTGGCTGTGCTGGCGGCTCCTGGGAGGTTTTGATGGCGGCAAGGTCCTCGGCAGTGAATTGCATGCCTGCGAAGTCGTATAAGACGTCATCTAGGTCCTTACGAGCCAAAAAAACAAAAACTTAGCCTATGTACTCCTGTAGAAACATGCATATATGCACTCACCGAATCACTTCCCCTCTCCTCCACCTCTTGATCCAGTAGAGCCCTAATCTCCTCCTCCGTAAGCACGCCTTCCAAGTCTTTGTCAAATATTTTGAGGTTGTAGAGGACAATCAATTGACCATTTACTCGCCGCGGCTCAAGGCCTTCAGCCTAGAGACAGGTAAGCGTCCGGCTCTTAAGCCGGTTTTCCATGAAAACACCCCACCGCGCGCCCCATCGCGCGCACTCATTCCGGCACCGAGAATCATTTCAAAAATACGAAACGAGTTTTTCTATGCTCTTCTATCTACATGCAAAAATCCAAGTTCCGAAACATATTTGCGGTGGAGCGGTGCGCCTCGAGATCCTTCCCCTTGACTGGCAAAATGTACCAAGCCGAGTGGTGAGAGTGTCTCGTTTCCGCCTTTAATACCAAAAAAAACAACCAGCAAGCAACCATTTTGAACCGCCATAACGATCCTATTTAGCGCCTACGCCGCTCGTGCTCTCACCGGAGCCTAGTAACGGATTATTCATTTCAATCCGTCACTGGATTGGTAGATCTCGAATGACACGTGATGTGCCACTCAGGGTCGCAATTCAATTGCGACTTGGCGGTTTTGCGCCCGCCCTCCACCACATCCTCGCCCGCGCACGATCCCATGCGACCTTTATTAGACACTTGAATTACTTTACTCGCCACTATCACAGTCCCTCGGCACCTTGGTCAGGCGTGTTTACGATAAGCCACCCATCACAACCCGTACCCGACACTGACTTTTGTTTCCCTCGCGCTGTTTGCCCGTCCACAACACCTCCCTAGCGCCCATTTGGACCCGCCACCGCCCTGATCGTCCCTGCCAGGCCATAATTCCCCACATCGGTCGCGCACAAGAATCTTCCCGGCAGACACTACCCTATTTTGTGTGCTCTCCGACACGTCCGTACGTTCCCCCTCGCTCACTCCCGGGTTCACCGACTCCACTGCCAGCCACCTCTCGCGCCTGCCCAGCGCGCTCACGTTCGTGCACGTCACAGGTGGCTATGCCAGGCAGGGATGGTGAGTCGGCCGCCGCCTACGATCTTGCCCACTCCGCTTACGTCCCCACGCCCACATGCCTGCGTAAGTGGAGCGAGCGCAGGCAGTGCCCGACCTGCCATTTACGAACTGCAGTTGACAAGCGAGTCGAACCTTGCAGAGCGGCTGACTCAGCGTATGCCCTCACCGCGTTGCTGCGAAGTTGGCTGTACCTACTGTGAGTACTTCCCAGTATCCTCTGCATACACGTTTGGCGCGGATATACTCAACTACTCCCGCTCCTTTGCCTGCCGCCTGCCTGAGCACCTCCGCTGCTGCCGGCATATGTGGTTTGGTGAGTACATTGTCATCCACCTCACCTTTACAGACGCCAACCTTCGCGCTATTTGCAGTGTTTGCTTGTCTCAATGAGCACCCACCGCGACACGACATACCCTTTTTGCCACAAGAGCCGCAAGACAAAAGTGAGTGATATGTGTTTGAAAGAATCAGTTTCTATTACTCACAGCATTGGTTTGCGTATTCATTTGATTTTTTCAAAAAAAATCCAAAATTGTCGGTAAGACTTGGACTGGACGTTATGTGCGCTTATCGCAGATTTATTATTTGAATTCATACTTGAGAGCACTCAAGTACGGAGAGGAAGAAACGGTGAGTTTGTGCCCCGTCTATGTGACTGCGGGTTTACCAACTTCTTGAGTGTTTCAGGGCTATTGAACATGTTCTCGACATCCAGGCACGAGCAGTTGGTGAGTCGCGACCAACTCTGAAGAGTGATATATTCATTCTGTGAATCAACTGTACATAAGTAAATAAAATTAGATTTATATTAATTATACGATATGGCTGGACGATATTTCGAGACACGCCCGGGATGGATAGAGGATATGGAGGGACAGCGCGGGATTCCGAGAATCCCAAGTCTGTCCCGCTCTGTCCCGCTCTGTCCCGCCCTGTCCCTCGGCCATCATCCCAGACGCGTTTGCGTGATATCCTGCCCCATCTCGCCCTGTCCCGTCCCATCCCGCCCCATCCCGCTGGGACAGCGTCGGGAAAAAAACGGGTGAACTGTGGTGTAAGGGACCGCTCATCAGTTGCACAGAATTGACAAAAAGAATGGTTCCCATACGAACCTGCTCAAGCTGAGGACCACCATGCGTTTACGCCCTCTCGCACAATCTTTAGGCTCTGATTGACTGTATGACCGTGTAAGTCGATTGCTTTGTGTGGTGCCCATCAATACGCCATACCCAACAAGTTTAGATCAAAACGCACCGTTCTTGCCGCGCTTTAACACCCGCCTTAACAGCTTTCATCCTCCACTCTTTCTCCCTCGTCGCATACCCATGCGCGAGCTGAGAATAATAAAGCGCACCCTCCCGACCATGTTCATGCTTTTGGCGAGTGAAAAGCTCGGACGCTTGTCGTAAAGCCTTGACGAATTTATACCCTCAACCCCAGTGGCGAAAAAATTGGACAGAACAACACCCACCACACGACCTTTTTCCTTCCATTATTCAGCTTCGTCCAAACAGGCTGTCGCGTCATCCTCGTTTACGCCGGACCGTTCCTCGCCTGGCTGGACAGTCCGTCCACTCGATCTAGTGAAATAGAGAACTCATCGTCTTGTAGACTATCAAACTGTTGGCCGCGTTCGACGTTGGGTTCAAGGCTGGGAAGAAGAAGGCGGGTAATCAGCAATTTACGAAGTTTAAATACCAACCCGTCAACGTACCGGTATCTAAACCTAAGAAAGACGGGCTAAGATACCCGGAGTGGGGGATGGACAGCGTGTGGGCGAAGGAGAATCCGAGAGAGGCACGTACCTCGCGCCCGCATATCGACAACCGCGCCAAAGTGATGCCGCAGGAGGATGCGGTTGCCGACTTCCTTTTCGAGAACGAGCCCGACCCCCGCGATTACATCCTCCACGACCCGGAGGATCTGGAACCAATTCCTCCCCCTCCTCCTCCTCCGCCTGTTGCTGCTCGTCCTCGACCAGTTCCCGCTCGCGCCCCTGCTCCTGTCCCGGTTCCTGTCCCGGCTCCGGTTGTCGCTCCCATCCCAGCTGCCGTCCCGGTTCCCATCCCAGCTCCGGCTCCCATCCCGGCACCTGCGCTAGTCCCTAATTCCGTGTCCCAAGCTTCTGTTCTCCCTCCCTCCCTTGAACACAACCCCCGGACCGAGCCTGAGCCTGAGCCTGAACAAACAAGCGCTTCCACCGCTCCTGAACCCGAACCCGAACCCGAACCCGCCGCTCCAACCAAACGGAGCAAGAGGAAATCAAAGAAAGCAATTGAGGCTGAGGAGGCTGAGGCGGCAGAGGCAGCAGAGGCAGCAGAGGCGGCTAAGCTGGCAGAGGTGGCAGAGACGGCGAAGATGGCCAAGGCGGCAAAGGCAGCAAAGGCGGTAGAAGGGAAGAAGGATAAAGCGCCGAAATCGACGAAAAAAAGTGGGAAGAAGGCGAAAAAGGGGGAGAGTAGTTCGACGCCGGAAGTCGAGGCGTCCGTTGCTGTTCCATCCCAAGTGAGCCGTAAATTGCCGATCAAGATCATACTGAAAGGTCATCGCGGAACTTAGCAACGTACGCACCTTGAGTCTTTACTCGTATACCCAACCATGTTCCCGCTTTTTCTCTTCTCTCGTCTTCAATCGTCTTGTCTCTGCTCGCTTCAATGATATTTCAATTCGTTTCGGTTATGTTGTCTCGGTGTCTGAAAGATTATTCGCGCTGGAACGCTTACTATTCATCGTTACTTCAACTGTACAAAAGAAAAAAAGAAAAAAAAGGATCGGATGGAATGGACTAGATAGATCGTTAAATAATGTAAATTACAAGCAATAAAGAAACGTACCTTGTGATGAACGAAAAACGGTTAATTGTCAACGTCAATGTCAACGTCAACGTCCAGGGGCTCGGTCTGGAAAGGTATGTAAGCCAGATCACAACTGATGAGTGTATAACTTACCCGTGGCCGCCCGATCGTCAACCAATAATGACCATAAGTCATTTCGATGTCCGTAAGTATAAAATTGCCGGTAAAAACATCCAATGGCACGGCTTCGACGGGATGGAGTGCATTGTACTCCCAATGATCGATGCGCATCATATTGGCCCTATAGAATGTATTAAATAGAAGAATAGAAAGAAATAAAGTACCCATACCAGTATGCCCAAAGAAACACCGGATCTCGAGCAGGCACGACGAACCGCTGGACCATAGCTGCGGCAAATGTGTGTTGTCTACCCTCTGTCTGCACTGTGATCTCATAAATGCCCTTGATCAGAACGGGAGTCCGGCCGTGGATATATGCGTAACGTGAATTCCGACCGCGGGAGTGTGAAGCTGACCCATAACGAATACCGTATCGGCAGAAGTAAGGATATGCGAACGTCTCCCCCACATGTGGGATGTATATTCCCCCCTCTGGTCGAATGCCGGGGCCGTAGAACTGATGACGAAGGTATGGGTTATGGTCATTAAGAAATTGGATGAAAAGTTCGTAGTATGGCCGATGAACTGGGGTATAAAAGTCGACTCACGCGCATGTAGTGGCCATTTTGATGTGTTCTAAGGAGTGAATCAGCCACGGCAACTAATACATAGGTGGCTTACCTTGGCCGTGGAAAGGAGCTTGGCCCGCAAGTACGGCGTCAAGTACTCCGCGCTCAGCCTCGTGCTCTGGCGCATTGCGCGTCATGTCAAGCAAGACGCCGGTTGTTGCAATGTCGTCGAGAGTCGGGTTTTGGATATCCTGTAATAGTTTCACCTACGTTATGGCAATATATAGTAAGAACAGTACAAGCTGAAAATTCATAGGAAAAAACTTACATAACGATATATATTGGCCCGACGCAAAAACCCCTTGATCATTGTCGTCTCCAGAACGCCTTGACCGTGTCCATTGGTGTTGACGTTCATCGCGACCCGGTTCATGCGCTCAAAGTCGTTGGTCGAGGTGTTTGCTGCATTGCCGTATGCTGTAAGAGTATCGCCAATGTGGGTAGTATTATGGAAGCTTGGGACGAGGTGGATATTCATGCGCGTGAACGATACGCCAACGAGTTCGAGGAGGGCTGTGGCGTCTGAGATCCCTTAGCGGGTGATCTGGTATTGGGAAATATGGTTGTATGCGACGCAATAGCGCATGACATTGTGGAGGTAGTCACGAGGGTTGCGTGACGACGCACAGTCTTCGATTTCGGGAATATTATCGAGATCCCCGCCGTCCGCGTCATGTGCGTTGCGACGCCTTTGAAGGAGAAGGCGGGCGTTGGCATCCTGAGCCTTGCGGTGCTTTGTGGTTCGGCCGCCTCGAGGTATATCGCCATCTGGGATGGCATCGCCGATTCACCACGCTTCAAAGAGGGCTATTGGCAAGATTTGCAGCATGTTGCGCCAGCCCTCGGCCGTCATGTTTGACTTCATTTTCGATATCTAAGCAAATGTAATTAGCTAAATAGATAGAATAGTAATCATGACTCACCTTCGTCGGCAATCGGCTACATTCACTAGGGAAATATGTTCGTGCCAGCATGGCATCAAATCGTCCTTTGGGGGTTTCAGCCTCGGGTTGCCGAAAGTACCGCTTCCGCAGCATCCCGGGCTTGTATATAATGTCGTGGATGAGTGCTGGTGTGGTGCCGTGGTCGAACAGATGCATCGTGTCGAGAGAGCAATCGAGGGTGGCATAAAAGGCGGGGAGGCGATCGAACTCAACAAAGGTGGTTCCAGTCCGCTGCCGTATCGCCTCACGTTCATGCTCAGGCGCACGGAACCACTCGAATTTATGTTGTAAATGCTCCTCGTGGTTGCGGTATTCATAGCCTATGCAAACATATTAGGTTATTACACGCATATAACCCGTTAGACTCACCCGCAGACAAGTACCCGCGCTCACGACAAAGATAACATGTCCTCATCTTGCAGAACAGGCAATGATTATGTTCCGAGGTAACTCCAACTTGTCCAGCGCACTTGATGCGAGCGATCCAGTCAACGATTACAGCCAAAAGTTTTGCGTGTATGAAGTAGAGCTCGACGCGACGAGTTTGACGGTTATATACCGGTAATAGCATCCCTGTACATCAACTTAGTATAAATATATAAAAGAAAACACGTACAAAAAACGTACCTTCCGCGAGTTTAATAAGATCGTCAACGAGCAGCTCCAGCATCTGGTCAAGCGCGTATCCCTTTGGCTCCTTCGGTCCAGGGATCATAATGGCGAGGATGGTATTTTCGATTAGGGTACGAAGGTGAGGGGGGAAATTATTGACTACTAAGTAAACGCCGTTCACCGAGTAGCTGCCGCCTTTCGAAAATTTGTTTCGAAAGGCACGAAACCTAAATGTATGCTAAATTAACATAAAACCAGACAATGAACCATTGACTTACCCATCAAGATTCAAGCTCAAACTAAGTCCCAAGCGCAGCTGAGAGAGCGCAAGGGCCTGGTCGCCAATCGCCTCGTCCACAATTCCCTCTTCATCAATGCGTCGGCGTAGTCCCGTCGCCTCGGTCCTCCATTTCCATCCCTCGCTAATCGCTCCAAAGGGCTGGTTGTCCCCCGTTGTATTGAACCATTGCTGAGCCTCCTGCGGCGGTGGAATATTCGCATTAGCGAGTTCGTCCGCATTGGCAAGCCCATCCCCATCGGCAGGTGCGTCCTCGGGTCCTCGCCATAACTGCATTGAATCCGGTACGCCTTCGCGAGAGAGGAGGCGACCGAGAGCGTCGGGGAGAGAATTATACGGATATGTTTTGGTCGGGGTACGTTTTTGAGTGCCGTCAGCCAGGGTCGTTTCAGTGTACAAGACGCCGGAGCAGCGAGGTTCAGCAATGTGTCGGATGCAGCGAGGATGTAGGAGTGTGCGGATTTGCTCCAGGGTGTATCGTTTGCCGCATGTTTCAATCGGGCAAGTAGCGTATACGGTGATGGATTCTGAGAAATCCATCCCGATTCGCCGTTCAAGAGATCGTAGCGTAAGCGGCATATTGGGGATTTGAGCGATAAATTCGGGGGGGGAAACCGCCGAATTGCGCAGCTGCGCGCAGGGTGAGCTGCTGGGACTTGAGGATCGCCTGGATGGTGTCGTGCGTCGCTTGCCCAAATGCGTACAGTGCCCAGGTCCGGAGATAGACGTTCCGGAGCGTAGGGTGCTCGTCTCCCGCGACGGCGGGGCCGTCCCAACCAGCTGGTCCGCCTTCGTCGTCCGGGGGAACCCGGATCTGTGGTTCGGCCGCGCCTCCTTCCTCATCCTCGTCGCCTCCGCCTCCATCTCCACCATCCCTACCGTCTTCATCCCGTTCTCCGCCCTCACCATCCTCGTCGCCCCCATCCCCTCCATCTCCTCCATCTTCTGCATCGATGTTGGCTCCCCCGCGCAACCGGAGCGGGGGTGGCTGGGCAACCTGCTGGTCCAGGCGGAAGCGCTCGCCAAAGAGGAGAGCATCTGCTTTGGGATCTCCAGGGAGGAGCAATGGGTCTTCCTCATTGTCCGAGCCGGAAGGCGTGGTCGACCGCGAGCGTGATGTCAAAGGTGATCGTCGACGACGCAAGATGGGAGCGGGAGGAGGGATCGGCGAATTTTGGGGCGATGGGAAAGGCGACCAAGAGCCGGTAGAGCCGGCACAAGAACCAGAAGCGAAGCCGTTCCCAGATTCAGATTGAGTACGAGCGGCAGACCCAGATAGAGACCCAGACCCAGAGAGAGACCCAGACCTAGAGCGTCCGCGAGCTCGCGGAGGAGTCGATTCGAATAGAGGATCAAATTGGATTAATTCTTCATCGTGATCTTCGTTGATTGGGGCGGGGGTTGGGCTACGGACTCGAGAGGGACCGGGGATGGGGGCAGGTTGGGGTCGCGCGTCGGGGTGTTGGCCGTTTATTCGCCGGTGTTTGTTCACAGTAGAATAATGATATCCGGTGCCAGATCCAAAGCAGAGTTTACAGTCACAGATTTCGAAGTCTAGAGTTGGATCGAGAACGCGAGAAATCGATTTCTTGCCCTAAAATCGTCATTTAATTTCGCTTCAAACGCGCGTGCTCCGTTCGTACTCACCTTTCGAGAAGTTTCGAGCGCTTTCTGGAGCTCTTCAGCGCTCTGCATGTCAGGAAATGGGGCGTGGGAGGGGGCGGAGCCGGATAGGGGCTCGGCGCAGTGGTGGTCGAGTCTAAGTCGCGCGACTTAGACGCGTCTCTGATCAACAGAGGATTTGAAATTTAGGCGTCGATCGCCCTGGCGATCGAATTCCTATTTTAAGTCTAATCTGACCCTGGTCAGGGCACATCTTATCGACTGCCAGACCGACGAGGTGGGCGCATCTTATCTATTGCATAACTGTTACATCTTTGTTGCTGGTTGTTCCCTGGTTTTGTCCTCGCTCTTCGCTTATTCCCACGTCCAGCCCTATACCAAACCGGGGTGAAGTCCGGTGATGCGCGAGAACAAATAGTCGCGTCAGGGCGCGACCCGGGGTACCATAAGACCGCGTGGCACGTAGAACAAGCACCCGGGTTACTCGGTTAAAGAGAAAACTACGTACGCTGTCGAGGCGGGCGGCGCGAGTTACGGGAGAATCGAAACAGGCATCGGACACGCGAGAAATCCACGCATGGGGCAAACATCGCGCGTTAGAGCACGAAAAACCTCGTTCCGGCGTGGGCGTATTGATCCATCCGAGTAGTCGGACACGAAGGACTCGCCTTGGGCGCCAAAAACCGAGACACGTAGCGCATCGAGTCGCGGTCGTCGAGTCGAGTCGCATTCCCGGCGGGCTGGGCGCCGATGACGTGATTCGTAGTGTCGGGCGGACGCACGAGCAGGAGCGGGAGGGCGTGGGGAGTCTAGAGAAGGCGATAAAGTGGATACGTGGGGCGCCCGAAGTGTTTTGCCGAGTAATCGCAAGAGGATAACGCGTCTTGAGCGCGAAAAAGGGGCCGCGAGGCGCATAAGATTTCGCTGTATGTTGTCTAGTCGGTTGTGGCGGATTTGCTCGCCACACGCGTGAATATTCCTGTTACCTCGGGCTACGAGAGCCCGAGGCGTGAAAGAAAACTGACGTATCCTTAATTAGCGTATAATCGACAATTTGAGTGATACACTCACCATTTTCCCAGAGAGGCGCTGTTTTGGCCACGGGCAAACAAAGTAGCGTGCCGAGTTTGGTCGAAGCACCAGCTGTTCTGTCCACATCGAGCACTACGACTCGATCAGAAGAGGGAGAGGGAGACAGGGGGTGCCGAGCTACCCGATTGTGATGATACCTCAAGGGGTGCGGCACCGCGAGGATTTTTTGTTCGAGGTGAAACAGTGGTGGGCTGTACGAGGAGCAATATGAGTTGTTGCTCGAATAGAAGATATGTATAAACATACTGACGGTAAGAACAGTTGCGATCGGACGACGTGTGCAACATGTAGGTGCATGAAAAACAACCGCCTTCCGCGGTTGAGTGGCACAAGTATCGTAAAAACAACAAAAAAAGTGGCGCAAGATTGTCGAAGATCGTGGCACGCTCGAGTGTGGCAGTGATTGCACGGAGCCAATTCGCGCAGCCGTCTCATCATGTTTGAGGCGACGGTTGCAAGTCCAGGCGATTCCGGATACAGGGGCAGGCGGGAGAGAAGAGACAAACGCGAGTGACAGATTTTGCCGCCATTGTTGCCCCCTCGCGGAAACCCGCCGCGCTGGATGCGACCAACAGAAGAGGCGCGTATGTTGTGCGCGAGAAGAAATAATCGCGCCAAGGCGCAACCCGAAGTTCCACGAGACCGAGCAGCACGTAAAACACGTAAACGTGTTTCGGTCCAAGAGAAAAAACCGCGTTGCGCGGTCAAACGGGCGGCACAAGTGACGAAAAAAGCGATGCGAACGCCTTAAATTTGCTGCGCAAGGGCGTCGGACGAAAAAATGGGGCGTCGGGTAGCGAGAAACCGCATTAAGACGCGATTGGAACTAGTATCTCGCGCGCATGAATCCATCCAGAAAAACGGGCCCGGACGATTCGCCTCCGGCCTAAAGATCCGAGACATGAGGCACGTTTGATCGCAGCCGTGCGGTGCCTCGTCGAGTATCGTTCCCAGCGGGTTGGGCGTTGGTAGCGTGATTCATAGGGTGAAGCGCACGCGCGAGTAGGAGCGGACGGGTGCGGGAAGTTAAAAAGCCGCGTTTGAAGGCAATAATAATCGGTACGCGGGGCGAATCGAATGTTTTGTCGGGCAGTTGCACGCGAAAAACGCGTCTTAGACGCGAAGAAATCAATCCGAGAGGCGCGTCAGATAGCGCCGTCCGCTGTCTGGTCGATTGTGGCGAGTTTGCTCGCAAAACGAGTGAGCTAGCGTGAAATTTTACACACGCTGATGCAGCGCGTGGATATATATATGATACCTGGCCCCATTCCTGGCGGATCGGGCGGTTGTGGGTCTGTTGACGGTCGGCGGATGCGGTGGGACGATTGGATGGGTAGGGTCGAGGAGTCGGCACGAAGAATAGGCGTGTGGCAGAGGATATGGGGCGTATTGCTTGTAGATTGCGTGAACGGGCGCACGTGGGGATTGGGGGGGGGGGGGGGTACACGCGGAACGTAGGAGTGGGTCATAGGGGCAGCACGCGTCTCACGTTTGCCATCCATTCTCGCTCCCACAGAAGAAGACAGCTGCGAAAGCGCGGATTCCATGCGCCACGTGGCGCAAAACGGGCACGGGCGGAATAACGAGGCGCTGCGAGTAGAGTTGAGAGGGAGGGGCAGAGCGGCAGGGGTGAAAGTGGCGACCGGAAGCATACCTCGAGCGGCTCAACACCGCGAGGATTTTCTTTCGAGGTGACAGGATAGTAGGCTGTACGAGGAATGTTTAATCAGCAGTCACTCGAATAGATAACAAAAATAGGTACTGACGATGATAAACGTTCGTAATAATCGAATATAAACGATGCGCACCAAATAGAAATGGCACAGATTCAAGGAGCGCTAGCTTGCGGTCATATCGTATCGAGGCGTGCAGCGGTTTCGGCGGGTTTGTTTTGTCCGAGCGGGCTAGGTTAAGATACCAGGCGCGGTCTTGATCCACCGATTTTGGTCCAAAGAACCAGATGTTCGGCGAAACCGAGCGCCATGCCTTGAGTTGGGAGGGGTGGGAGTGGCGAAGGGCGCAATAGAATGATGCCCCGAGCGGAGCGGCACCGCGAGGGTTTTGAGTTGAATTTGGGCAAGCTAACGTTAGAAGTTAGCTCTGGCGCATGTAACACGAGCGCATGTGTGAGTATCGTACCTAACACGCCTAGGGGATCCGGCCACGGATCGTTGGGGTCGGTTGGTTAAAGGTTCAAAGAACCACCTGGATCTTAATTAGCAAAATCGACCGGGTGGAATCAGTACTAACCAACTATTCAGCGATTAAACACACCGGGCACGCTCACCCAGCCGAGTTGTGGGTATAATTCAGGGTCTAGGGGAACCATGGGCGAACGTAAGGGCGAAAAATCGCGCTCGAACTCGAATTACGGTTGGTTCACTGGGCGTATTGAGCGATCCGAATAATCGGACCTGAGCGGTGCGCCTTGGGCGTATGGAACAAAGAAGCATGGCGCGAGGAATCGCAGCCATGGTGTGTCTCGTCTGGCCAGGTTCTCGGACCTAGGGCCGGTGTTCGTGTACCAGTTAACGAGGCCAGAGACATGTGGCGGCTCGTGCGTACGCAACACTCAAACGAGTGCGGAGGGCGAATCGGGGCTGCGCCAGCGGAGGAGGTTGGGATAGGACGAGTGGGATTAGGCTGTCGGATCCGTGTCGTTCAATGCAGGTTTGTACCGAGGCGCCGCGCGTTTGGGTCAAATTCGTGCTGGGTTCATGCAGAGGGATCGACCTGCAGATGAGAGCAATAGGGGCGGGTCGTGGAGGTCAAAGGCGAGTGCGCGTATAAAGCCCTAATGATCTCGGACTGTCACGGTCGTTGATTTGTGGCGAGGGGTCGATTTGGCGTCGATTGGTGGACCAAGGCTCAACCTGCACGAAGAACAGGTGGCGGTGGATTAAGGGAGAGAAATGGCGATCGGGGGTGGCGGGTTGGCCTGCGAATCGCGTCGACGGAGTGAGATTAGGAACGCGCTGTCCACGGGTGTGTAAACTGAATTTGACCCAAGCCAGAGCGCTCGAGATGATATGAAACACTGATGTATCCTCTGTCAGCAGACTGCAATCAGCTTATCGGTGATGACACTCACGAACCAGAAGAAATAGGGCCGGAAAAGAGCGTGCAAGCTAGTCACGTGCTTTACCTTTCTGGTTGGTTACCCTTGCACCAGCAGCAATGCCCATTCGTCGGCAATCAGCCACATCCTATACTTAACTCATTTAGGACAAGAATGCAGAACGTTAACAGCAGATCTTATTCTGTGAGATCAATACATGACTAGCGAGCAGTGAGTAAAGAAAAATCAAATCTATGAGGCTGGCAAGAGGACTATCATATGCACTGTCAGAGTTGCCCGCATAAAGCCATTACAGCCAGAAATACACTTACGGATTCACTCAGTTTTCAGACTGTTTTTTTACACCGAATGTGTCTGACGAAATGCGTGATGGCCAAAAGGCAGGTTCACTTTCGTTAGACCGAATGGAAGGTGGAGCTTGGCCGGTTATTGGTGATGGGGAACCGGGATCTGATGCTGATATGCTGGCAGTGCCATGCATGGTCAGATGAGCTTTACTGTGTAGCAGCAATACACTTACCTACTGCTCTCGCCTTGGGCAACCGACGGGTTCGGTGGGAGACGTGTCTTGAGTAAATCGTATAGCCCATCAATCTTCGTTTCAACGGTGTCAAATCTCGCTAAAAACACTATCAGTTGGACACATAGCAGGGTATTCAAGCATACTTACTAGATACCAACCTTTCCCAACGCTCCATTCGCTCGTCAAGTGACTCAACTTTTGCTGTTAGAGTCTGCAAATCTGTTTTGACAATGTTTGTTTGAGCGATAGCTGTATTTAATTTATCTTCTTGACGGGAGTAGCGTTGAATCATCTCGTTGATGAGGCGAACATGTTCTTGGTCTGGCATCGTACAAGATATGGTAGCTGAGAGGCAACACGTGGACCGGCCAGCACTTAGCACATATATCACGTGGCCTTTTGATACGGTCAGCAATTGGTATTACTATTATCTACTCTAAATACAGGGCAGTCCTGACAAGCCGTTTTGTCGAGATTTGGGCGGCGGTTGCGAGTCTAGCCTTTGCATAAGTGATTGCTTCCGACAATATCCGACAATTTCTATCAGACAAAGGCCGTAAGCGCCTATTTAAGGCGATGTGAACTGTGTTTATAGGGCCACAGTGCGTGCAGAGTGACAAATCAAAGGGTGGCTCGTCCAGATTCAGGACCACTGTTTCCCGTGCGCCATATGGAATGATATACAGTATGTATAATATTCACTGTAAAAACATGACTCATATTCCCCCCGAGTCAGGTGGATGTCGCAAACTGCGACGCTCCTCTAGGGCTCCGTGACAAACAGGCCGAAGGTGTTAGAAAGTCATGTGATCAGACATTCTGTACCAGATAGGGTGTGTGAGACCCTTTACTTACACTTTCTAACCTTTAAGAAGCTATAAAGAGCATAAAAATGTCTATCACATGACTTTCTTACACCCTCGGCCTGTTTGTCACGGAGCCCTACGCTCCTCAAGTTGTCACGTGACCAGCTCTAGTGACTCCCTCCGCTCTTCGACCACCCTCCTCAGACTTTGCCTCCAGACCACGCTTCCTTACCAAATCTTACAGACACTCAACTCTTAGACGACACTCTTGCCGCTCGTACCTTAGTGAAATGGGTGAGTTCTGAGCGACGCCGAATAATGCTTAGCTGAGATCCAGCCCTCGTCGGCGTTGATGGATAGGTCTGCGTGCTCCCCTTCATCTTCGCGACGCGACAGCATCCGACATGGTCTAGAGAAGCTCTGGATCGCCTTAGACCCCGAGTCTTATGCGTGCGCGCAGCGACACGAGGGCTTCGACCAGCATGTCGCCCAAGCAAGCCAATTCCGGAGTCATTGAGGAAGACATTACGGCAGGAACCCACCGCAACGACGACATTGACGAGTCTATGAGACTACGGGACGCGGCTACTGCACCTGATGTTGGGCTGACCCCTCTTGCTGGACTCGATGAGCCGACGACGGATGGGGCCTTGACCAAGCAGGAACGTACCAGATCATTAAGAACCTGGAGAAGAAGCCGCTCGAGCTAGGGTCGCTATGGTACGTCGTTGACAAACGATGTATCCATATCTGGAGCCGGCTGTCATTGGCGGCGGGGATGAACTACTTGGCCCGAACAAAAGAACCGCCGGCCCGGTTGATAACCCGGGCATTCTGCATCCATGAACTCAACAACTCTTGCCGGATTAACGGCAGGCGAGGACTACGAGCTATCTCCCGAAGCTAACAGATAGAAACTTGTCGAATGGTACGTTCTCTCAGTGTTATTCTAGTTCGCGTTTGTTGACCTGACGCAGGTAGGGCAAATCCGCCACCTCCCTCCCTGGCGAAGTCATTGTGTATTCCCCGACAGAAACGCGCGTCGAGGTTCAACCTCCGGTGCTCCGTATACCCACTCTTCGCCCCAGGCGCCACTACTCCAGTCCCGTCCTCACGCATCGACATTCCCTCTCTCCTCCACCTCTCGGTACTTGCCGTACGCGTGGCCACAGCTACCTAAATTC